>JAHHFK020001200.1:0-67242 GCA_024533555.2 Aedes koreicus
CAGAGACCGAAATTTTCGCCTACTTGAGAAGAGAAACGTCATTTTTCAACCGCTTGGAGAAACATATGAGAATGTGAGAAGCGAGAGACTATTATACGCTCACAGCAGTTTTCGTGGGAAAAGCAACGGCGATTTATAATTTTCGGAGAGCATGAGTAGCTGATAAATCGTTTCTTTTTCAGTGAATCCTAGATGCCGATAATTATTTTTCACTTACTTTTTGACACCTGAAAATGCACCAGTCTTCATTTATCATTTATGGTCTATGCACCAGTTTTTCATTTATGGTCCATGGCGGTACCAGTGTGTACCGGCTTGGCCTTATTTTCGGTTTTGCTCCTCGTATACGATCTAGGTAGCATGTTTTTAGTGAAAAATGTGACATAAGAAAATATTTTCGTTGAATTTTGGAGAGAGATCTTTTCGCATATACAAGAGAGAGGATAATGAATTATCGGCAAAAAAGGAGAGATGAAAATGTGAACGGTTCGCTACTCATCGACAACCTGCTTGAGAGAGAGCATGGTTTTCACCCAGCTGAGTGAGAATTTCGATCTCTGCTTGGGACCGAGCTTGGGACCGATGTGCTAGTACTTCCTGAGCCAAAAAAAAAAATTCGTTTTCTTCATGACTATCCACCCGCTAGTAGAGCTATCAATTTGAATCAATTTGCACTCCATAAGCACGAATTTCAGTAGCTTTTGAAATCAACATTCATGCAGATGCTGATGTCAGTTTTAATTGTACTGACGCGCATTTTTGCCAGGCGTCTCAGCTAAAGTGGACCTGGATCAAAAGAAGTTCAACATCCCCTTTTTCAGGACCAT
Organism: Aedes koreicus; assembly: GCA_024533555.2. Classification (NCBI taxonomy): domain Eukaryota; kingdom Metazoa; phylum Arthropoda; class Insecta; order Diptera; family Culicidae; genus Aedes; species Aedes koreicus. The sequence continues at coordinate 828 of JAHHFK020001200.1, forward strand.
GTGACAAGAAGCAGGTTTGGCTGTACTTTGTCCAGCTTATAGCAAAAGTTTCTAATACTATTTACCTAATACTGTGAGGCAAAAAAGCGGTCAAAATTACTGCCTTGCGCGTCATTCTGAATCAAGGCTCTTTGCTATTTAGGTGAATTTTTGCTCAATTCAATTTTGTTATTTCAAAACCTGTGTGTGAGTATAACTGAAAATTACTGACAAACAAAAATATATTAGAAGTGTTGTAAATAAAACTGGTAAGCGGAAGTACAACTGGAATTGGTACAGTAGGTAAACGTTCTAAATGAAGATTTACAATTGTTCAATTTCTCGAATGAACAAGCTTGTGCCATTTTGGCGGCAGCCATGGGTGAGATCAATCTGATTATAAATATACAACAAAACACAAATTTTCAAATAATACTAAATACGTGCCTGATTTGAAAGTTTTACATTTCCAAATCTGGAAGCGTGTTGCAACACCCTTATCCAAATGATATCGGTAATGTTTACATGCGGGGCTTATTGTATGTGAAAGTAACCTCGGAATGACTGACTCTCCAGACATTCTGAAATGGGTCTGGTTGAATAAATTTGCATTCCACAAGCACGAATTCCAGTTGCTCGTGAAATCAACATTCAGGCGGATGCTGATGTCAGTTTACTGATGCGCATTTTCGCCAGCGTCAGAGCGAAATTGGACCCGAAGAAAAAGGAGTTCGACTTCCTCTTTGTCAGGATAATGTGACTAGAAGCAGGTGGGGTTCATAGGTTTCTTATGCTATTATGTCAAAATTACTGACTTGTGCGTCATTTTGAATTAAGAATGAGCAGAATTTCACATACAATTTTAAACCGAAAAAAAAAACATTGCATTCATAATACATTGGAATGTAACCAAAGTTGCAGTAAACCTACAGAGAAAATACAAATGCCCGAAAAAACCAAATGCAATCATTCCACAGTTATTAATTGGGAGGCTTCCAAGTGTGATTAATTTTCCTTTTCCGGAAAGATGTCAAGAAAATGCTCAAAATAAATGATCCTGTCGACCAGATCAGGCTCGACAAGGCTATTCGAGACTTCACAGGTGGCACTTCTAGTACTCCTCGCGAATAACGGATGATTTTTAAGATACCTTACACGATGCTCCATTGTGTTATTCACAGGAAAAAAAAACCTTCAACCACATGGAGTTCAAACGATGATAAATACGTACCTGTAAATAAAGAGAAAAGAAAGGTCATTAGATTCGTGCAAACATTATCTGGGAAGGAAAAGTTACTAGTTAAAAAAATATGCGTGTCATACAATTTAATTAAATTTGTATCATTTTAAAGCCACTTGCGTCATCCCTACTGTTGGTTTTAATCGATTCGTTTTCTGAATGAAGTGGAGTGGTTCCAACAGCATTCTAACCGTTGGTTCAAATCGGATTTATATTCAAGTATTTTTATTGAGCAGCTCCTTAAAATTCATTAAATGGAAAACAACATAAAAACAAGGAAACAATAATGACGCATTTCGCGCCAACTCGAAAGGAAATATTAAATTGCCAACATATGCATTTTATTCGGATTGTCAAGCAGTTTAATCAATTTCAATTCAAAATCAATGACTTACACATCAAAGCTACTGTATGAGCGCTATAAGAGCAATTGTACCGGAACCGGTTCCAGAGTATTCGGATGTGGCCAAATCCTTTGGTTGGTCTATGGCATGATGTTTTTGAAGATCAGTATTCGAAATCGTGAATTTTGAGCCGTCGAACGGTACAAATATATTGGGTTCCAAAATTGTCCTCTTCGAATGCATACCGGAACCGGTTCTGGGTGCCTTTTTGCCCAAAATCGCCAGTTTAAAAAAAAAAAACCGGTCAGCATTCCGTTCAATCCATACCTTTCATTTGAGGCAAAGTTGTCAAAAATCGGTTCAAAAATAAAGTTTTGTGAGCTTGTCAAAGTCTTGGTTCTCTTTTGACCCTGAATGCACTATGTGTAACTTTTTTTTGTAGCGTCACTTCTAGAGGTCGCTGAAAGCGGTTACTGCTCTGAATATGTTCCTTTTTAATAGTTAGAAAAAGTCAGAAAATTTCAGATCCCTAGTTTATTCCGTTTTGACGTTAGAGCTTTTTTGGGATATTGATTGGACAAAAACGACCCCAATGCCCAAGGAAGGTTAAAGGTCCGGAGCCATTCAACGACTTTTCAAATTTTGCTCTTAAAAATGAGTTATTATAAAATTATGGGAAAATTCAAAAGTTCAATCTAATTTGATGTACACTTGATGTACACAGCTCGGCAATCGAAACGATTCTCAAAAACACATGCGTTACTTACACAAAATATCTCTTCAAAGGATTTCTGTACTTACATAGGATTAGTCACAGGACATTGTCCCAGTAAGTACTACTTAAAACATATCGGAAAACTTCATGATGACAGATGACGTTTTTGTAATCGGGAGAGTTCGGAACTGTATTGTGTAGCTGTGCTGCACTCTGTAATCAAAGGCGCAGATTTCTTGACAAAGGTATTCTAGAACCTCACGAACCCCCCTCCCCCACCAAATTGATTCACTTCATACGTAGTATCATTCAAAGTTGGAAAAGTTCCAATCATTGATAGTGACCACTTACCGTATGCGTGATAATGTTTGCATCATCGTACAAATAAGGCTTCCGTTTCACCTGTGCATACAATGCCTTGATTTTCTTGGCACGGACGTAAGCTATATTTCATATCATAGTAGGCTGCGAGTAAAAGAAACTGATTTCCTTAAGTTGACAGTTGCACCATGACAAAGTGGCAGCGTATCCGTGATTTCGACAAAGCTTTTTCATTAGGGCCTAACTGACAAACTTAAACATTGGCTTCATCCGTAAATTTCTCGTGACGTCCAATTTTATCGGATAGGTGACCTCTTCTTCTTCGAAACGACCGGGTGGGTTGATTAGGCGAGTTTTTAATGACGAGAAATTCGCGGAAAAAGCCATTGTTTACGTTTGTCAGTTAGGCCCTAATGAAAAATCTTTGCCGATTTGTCCCACGCGGAAATGTTGCAAAAAGACATTTCAATCGACGTGCGAGTTGCTGTCGGAGAAACTGTCCCCGGTATATTTACAATACAGCCAACCGAATCATCTCAGGCCTACTACCATCAACCCCGGGGTCACAGACTGCCTTTAGACAGGAGTGCGGTCCGGTTGCCGGATTCATAGCAAAAACCACCGGGTCCAGCGATGAAGGGTTCCTCCTAGGGGTAACCTCGCCAACCAGGTACTCCCATCGGTGACCAAGGTCCACTGGTGTGGAGCCAAGGGCTGGAACCAGCCAACTGTAGCAATTGACGACTCTCTCCGTAGGGCCTTTAAGGCCGGAGCAAAACGAAAAGTGCTGCAAGCATCGATATCGCGTCCGATACACGGACGGAAAAGACGGAGCCAGCATCGGAATCACTGACCAGCACTTTGCCCAGTTCCGAAAGATCCCAAAACAGTGTTCAATTTTTCGGCCGAAGTAGCGGCCGCCAGTTACCACCCCATCTGACCGGCCTATCGCTGTCCTCACTGATTCAGCCAGCGTTGTTGCGGCCCGCGGCTCAGAAACCCCAACACACCCGTGAGTCCAGACAATCATTATACACAAGACCCTCCCCCGGAACAACAATCCTTGGATTCCTGGAAATGTAGAGGCTCATCGGTTGGCCTCTATCGGTAGAAGGGGTGAATTATTCATCAATACAAATGGCTTTTGACAACAATCTGGAACGCTTGGAGCAGCGAATGGTCACAAGGCCGGGATCCGTAAAAGATTCCGTCCACCAAAAGGAGGACCCACCTGACCACCGACAGCAGCGGATACTGTCCCGTCTTCGCTCTGGGTACACAAGAGCATCACATAACATATTCGGAAATGGACCCTTCCATGTAATGTAGAACGCTTCTTGTGCCACTGTTCCCCATATGGAGGGGTGCCAGCTCTTCGTCTTCTCAGGTAGCATTAGGGACGCCCTTCGCTTGGACCCTACGAAGGATGCCGCTGTGGTCTGCTTCCTTAACCGATTCAATATGAATTTTTTCTACACTGCATTCCAATATAATGTAGGGCCAACATGCTTGAACAAGTGATAAAAGCCATTGAACGGATATAATTTGCGAACAACGGTTTTTTATGAGTTTTTCTAGACCTTCCAAACAATCCTTGAGTTCAGATCATGATGTTCTACATGATCAACAAAGCTATATAAGATGTCTCCATCGTACTTATGAGTTGAAATTGCTTCACAGGACATCATTACACTGTAAAAGACATGTTGCAGTATTTCTAGAATACCTACGGTACAGCAAGCTGTCCTTGAAAACAGATCTTGATGTTCCACATGATCAACAAAGCTATATACGATGTCTCCACCATACTCATGAGTTGAAATAGCTCCATGGGACATCATAACACTGTTATCGACATGTTGAAGTATTTCTTGAATACCTACGGTACTCCAAACTATTCTTGAATACAGATCTTGATGTTCCACATGTTCAACAAGGCTATTTACGATGTCTCTAGGGTATTTGTGAGTTGAAATAGCTCCACAAGACATCTATACACTGTGATATGCATGTTTAGTATTTCTAGAATACCTTATATACTCCAAACTATTCTTGAGTTCAGATATATATGTTCTACATGATCAACAAGGCTATTTACGATGTCTCCACCGTATATATGAGTTGAAATAGCCCCAAGGGTCATCATAGCACTGTAATCGACATGATACAGTATTTTTAGTATACCTTGTGTGATTCAAACTATCCTTGAGTTCACATCTTTATGTTGTATATGATCAACAAGGCAGTATATGATGTCTCCATCATACTTATGAGTTGAAATAGCCCCAGGAGCCATCATTACACTGTAATAGACATGTTTTCGAATTTCTAGAATACTTAGAGTACTTCAAACTATCCTTGAGTTCAGATCTTGATGCTCTACATGATCAACGTGGCTATTTATGATGTCTCCACCGTACTTATGAGCTTAAATAGCACCACTGGCCAGCATTAAACTGTGATAGACATGTTACATTTTTTTCTAGAATACCTTAGGTATTCCAAACTATCCTTGAGTTCGTATCTTGATGTTTTAAAGGAACAACAAGGATATATACGATGTTTGCACCGTACGTATGAGTTGAAATAGCTCCACGGGACATAATAACACTGTAATAGACATGTTACAGTATTTCTATCCTTGAGTTCAGATCTTGATGTTCCACGTGATCAACAAGGCTATTTACGATGTTTTCACCGTACTTATGAGTTAAAAAACCCCCATTGGACATCATAGCTTTGAAATAGACATGTTACAGTATTTCTAGAAATCCTATGGTACTCCAAACTATCCTTGAGTACAGATATTGATGTTTTACACGATCAACAAGTCTATTAATGTTGTCTCCACCGGACTTATCCCCCCCACGGAACATCATAACACTGCAATAGACATGTTACAGTATTCCTAGAATATCTGGAACACTTCAAACTATCCTTGAATATAAATCTCGTTGTTTCACATGATCAACAAGGCGGTTTACGATGAACCCACTTTACGTAAGGGTGAGAAAAGCTTCATGAGATATCATTACACCTTTTTTAGAAACATGACAGTATTCTCAGAATATCTACGTTCCTCCATACTATCCTCGAGCTCAGATCCACCGTGTCCAACTGACATATAGGTCTATATGCCGATGGATTAGCTGGTGGCTTCCCTGTCTTCGGTTGTAATACCCGAGTTTGAATTTTCCAGGCGTCCGGGAAAACGCCCTTGTCCAGGCATTTTTTGCACCACTACCCTGAACATTTCGGGAGCCAGCAAGATAGCCATCTTGATGGCCAGGTTCGGAATACCGACCGGTCCTGGCGCTTTATTCACCTTGAGCGACTTACCAATCGCAATGAGTTCTTCATTTTCGTCACCGTCACCTCGTCTCCAATCCCCGTTATCTATGTTCACGTTGTTACGGATGTTTGGCTGAGCCGACCATCTCTTCATCGCTATGACAGCGTTATGGTATGGTCCGTCTTGCGTAGAGACATGTTCTTCGGAGTTCGGCGATTGACTTCGTCCACCAATGCTACAGCGGCGACCTCCCATTCCTAGGTTTGACCTTCCTAGGCATGGTTGTATTGCACGCTCGTGTAAGTGACAAAACGAGTCCTTCACCGCAAGGTTCTTGGACAAGGTAGGACGTTCTCCGTCTGCGGGCGTATGGATTGGATGCTCCTCCTTCGCATGCTGCCTTGTACTGTGGACGATACAATAACGAACCGCCAATTGGTAGCTGTGGGTGTAGCCATCATCCGCCCTTCAAATACTTAGCAGCCCGGGACTGTAAGGAATGTAACATCGATTATCGATCGGTACTCTTGGTACCTACCTTAGCTGGGCCCACATTAAACCTAACCAAGGCCTCCAGAAGAATCTGGTCTCTAGGGTTGGTAAGCCGGCTCACCCACTCGAGCGCCCAAAGCGTTGTAGTCCCGCGCTACATACGGGTTAAGGATAGTTAGCTCAGTTACCATACGATGAACAATGTTGGAAAACGGTTCAATCGATCATCTTGGCAGCGCGTAGCAGCTGCAGAAGAACAACCTCATGAACCGGGTACTGGCCCGTCGTCCATAATGCCGTCATATTGGACCTGTCCGCAACCGAATTACCGTTACCGGCGATATCCGATGCCGACTCAAGAACTGTGTGACACAGCCATTTCTGCTGGGCGGCCTTACAATGGTTCAGGTTAGGTTGGGTTACCTGTGCTACGCTTGGCTTTTTGGCGCTACCCTTAGAGGCCGGGCACTTTATTTCTTTGCTTTATAACGATTGAACGTGACCCAGGAGGTTTAATCTGGAAATGTAAGGTCTGTACACACATTAAACAGGAAACCTTCAAATCACTGTTACTTTTGGAATATTACACGTAGGAGTGAAAGATTTCGCTGAGAGTCTTTGATGAAAAAGATTATGATCGGTGTTTACGTTCTATGTTTGATGTTCAAGATGGCGACGAAAGAAAAGCACGTGCACGACCTAATATCAGTACACAGAGAAACCAAACTACCCAAAATCAAGTTTTTTCCTTGTGAAAGTTTGGATATAATTTCATTCTCACTGGTACGTAGTTTCAAATTAATCTTGAAGTTAAATTGAAAAAGTCAATTTTACCCAGAGCAAGGTACTTGAAGGGTTGTAAATTTTCAGTGTACGCGAGAGGCGTTTTTCGTGAATTATTCATTTCACTCAGCATTGATTCTTTTCGGAAAACTCCAAAATTCGATACTTCGTAAATAACTCAATTATAACTGGTTTTACTTTGCTCTCAAGATGAGTAAAAATGACATAATTTTAGGTACTTTGGTTTCTCCGTGTATCCACATCACACAGAATCTTTGTCTAGATAGTTTCCAATATAGTATGTACATTGCACACTGGGCCAGGAGACGAAATTAGCAAGACAAAACCTCTAGCGCTTTGAGCATGCATTTTATCAAGATGATTGCTTCAGCATTGTTGCTCAGTTTTATCTGCGCCACAATTTGGTAATAAAAATTAGTTCCAATTTTCACCGCAAAGGCGGCGCTGCGATACTAACTTTTTTATTTCGCCTTCTAGCGGTTTGATGTCTTCGGCAAAGTTGTAGAACATAAAATAATAAGAAAGTTTGCCGAAGACATTAAAGTTCTATGTCTACAAATAACAAAGTTACGATTAGTTTTGTAAAATTTAACTGAAATTTACGTTTTTTCTACTAATTTTCATATTTTCGTCAAATATGTTATTTTTGGTACCATTTATGTGTTGAACCTTATAATTTGCGTATGTTTTGGAAATGTTCGCATAGTTTTGGGACATAACAAGCGAAATATTAGCCAAAACTTTGAAAAATATCATGAATTTCAAAACTAATTTTCTCAAAAAATTGCAAGTTGTTGCAAAAAATTACTCATGTTTCAGAAAGTACCATATGTGACCTTTCAATTCTGAAATTATGCCCGATACATATTTTGATATATTTGAGATATCGTATTTTAAACTTTTGATGATTTTAGCCCGAACTCAATGCTATAATTGATTGCTTTTTGCGTATACATACATATGCATTCCATTGTACAAAATCTGATATGTTTTCATGTCAACATGTCAAATGGAATTATTTTTTCACCTCGAATATCATTATTTTTAATCTGTAAAAGATAGTGTGCTATAAAAGTCAATTGAAAATAAGTATTCCTCTGCACTTGTATTCGAGTGTCGACGAAAACGATTGATCGCTGACACACATACTTGTTTACTTCACTGTCAAAACCAAGGGGTCATCATCGAAGCAAATGTTGAAGCATGAGCCTGTGCACGCTGCCATAATTCTATTGCCTTTTTGATATTACTGTTAGCCGTGTTTTGGTGTTGCCTCACTCATTTCCACGAGAATATTGAAAACGTGCCTCACAGTAATTTTTTCTATGTCCATGAGTGCACGGATGTTGATGAAATATCAAAGCAACCACGACTTTCCCCATTACATTTGAATACGCCTCAAAACTTCAAATCTCAAACGTCAAATGTCATAATAATTGTGTAGTTATCAACCGTTTGGGAGCGCTGGTTTACCCTTTTTGGTTCTTTCGGCAGATTACTTCTAGTTTGTGGTTGGTGCCTTCTACAGATCACTATGGCTCAAGGTAGGTTATTTTAATTAATCCAGTAGGAATTCATTCAAGTAATTTTATTATTAGCGTGCAGTATTCGCGTACGAGAAATAGTAGAATTATTCCTACAGAATCTTCCACTTGGTGATGTGGCATCGTATGTGAAGAAGAAAATAACATGTCCTGATAATAAAATGTTTTCTGATTCCGTTCAAAACTCACTACGTTTGCTACTATCAAATATTGAATCACGATACGCAAAGTGCCACCGCATAAAGAGTTTGTTTTTCCTGAAACATTCAAAATGGCTGGATTCAAACTTTAAAATTTTGAATAATATTCCGAAGAAAAATGTTGGTGGAAGGAAGAAAATATCTTTTGGTGCAGAAACCCCTAGACCAGGCTCCATAAAACCAAAGATTTGCGAGAAAAACACACCACAGCAGAATTGGTTTCAGCCACGGTAACGGCATTAAGGACTGATGGATATCGTTCCGTTGCTTGGGTTGTCGAGCACCTATTTGCATTTCCTGAGAAAGCTTCCCGTTTCAAAAAACTTGCTCTATCTGTTGAACCAGAGATGAAACGTTTTACAGTCGACGATGCATTGAGGTTTTTATGTGAAAACGATCTAACAAAACAACAGTACCAAAACATAAGGAACATGACGCTAAAAAAGGATATGACATTTATCCAGCATACAATGACATCCGCGATAATAAAAGTACTTGTTATCCACGTGGTAAGCACAAATTCATTTAATTATGTTCTTGTCTAAACAGCTTCCAATAGATCGATAATTCTTTCAAGTTTTGGATTTTGTGGTGGTTTTGAGTCGCTTTTTTTAATAATTCTAAATTATTTCAAAATTACTTTAACTCTCCAATTGAAAAAAAAAAATATTTCCTCAAAAGTTTCGAAATTATTTTTAATAAAACCAAAAAATTTAAAAATTGGAACAATTCCCAATTGATTGGAAGCTGTTTCATGGCGGAATGTGAGCTGTATCAAAGTTTATTTGCAAACTATATTGGGCACGCAAATGATAATAACCTTTACAATAAAGTTTTAAAAGTTTGCATGTTTGAACGTATTTCAGATATTTCCATTCGGCCATCATGCGCAGAAGTTCCTCTTCAAAATCTTGTTGACCATACGGTAGAGCGTCTCTTCATGACACTGAATAAATATATTGAACCGTACATTCATGAACAGGGAAATGTATGTGTTATTTTAAAATGGGGATTGGATGGTTCAAGCAACCACTCACGGTATAAAATGACATTTTTTGAAGAAGTTGGCGATGATGTTATATCATGTAATGACTCGCATATTTTTTTGATTTGCCTGGTTCCTTTGCGAATATATTTCTCAACGCAGTCTCCGGCGAACGACAAGAAGTTTGGAGCAACAACAGTCCATCATCCATCAATTGTGCCGCCCCATCAAAATGGTTTTTCAAAAAGAAACTGCTGATCTTATCAAACGAGAAGTGGAGAGTATGATGTTACAAATACAAAATTTGGAATCAACCACATTGACGATAAATAGGATTTCTGTAGATGTTTCTTCTACGAGTTAATTTTGAGTATGGTCGATGGCAAAGTTATTAACAGCTTCACAGGAACAAGTTCCCAGGCGTGCAATCTTTGCGGAGCATCAGGCAAAAAACTCAGTAATCCCATCGAAGCCCAAAAAAGGGGCGATCGCAATAAAATTGAAACCATTCCTGTTTTGCATGCTTACATAAGAAGTATGGAGCTTCTGCTTAATGTTTCGTACAGAATCCCACTCAAAAAATGGCGTATAAATAAAGGAAACGAAACCTTTCTTGAACGGCAACGTGCAATTAGAGAAGAATTTAAGAAGATTGGGCTGAGAATAAGTGAACCTTTGCCATCCGGAGGTAACTGCATTTTTCTTCTTTATCGGGAAGTAGATCCCTTTAACTTTATTTTTTCATCAGGTAACACAAATGATGGCAACACTGCTAGAAGATTCTTCAAGATCCAGAAACAACGGCAAGAATTACAGGACTTGAGGTGGACATCGTTCGTCGAGTCGCTACACTTCTTTGCGCGCTATCATCGAAATTAGAAATCGACGTCAAATCATTCGAAACCTATGCAGAAGAAACTAGAAAGTTATATGTCCATTATTATGATTATTATCCCCTTTTTCCTTCAGTTTCACAGGATCTTGGTACATGGATCTGAAAGAATAAGTCATTGCGAAATTCCTGATGGACTATTGTCGGAAGAAGCACGAGAGCGTCGGAACAAATCGATCAGAACATTTCGGGAGCACCATTCTCGACAATTCGGTCGCCTGGCGAACATCGAAGATGTATTTAGAAGACTTTTGCTAACCTCTGACTACATGAAAATGTACTTTTCTCATAAAACAGTTTCCTCAAACCGATAAAAATCAATTTCCAGAATCCGTACAAAACCTGTTGAAATAATAAATAGTATAAAATAAAAAATAGTTGCTAGATCAAAAATATTAATTATAATTAATCCAGATATCTCAAATATATCAAAATATGTATCGGGCATAATTTCAGAATTGAAAGGTCACATATGGTACTTTCTGAAACATGAGTAATTTTTTGCAACAACTTGCAATTTTTTGAGAAAATTAATTTTGAAATTTGCAGTATTTTTTTTAAAGATTTTGGCTAATATTTCGCTTGTTATGTCCCAAAACTATGCGAGCATTTCCAAAATACACGCAAATTATAAGGTTCAACACACTTTGCCGAAGATATCAAACCGCTAAAAGGCGAAATAAAAAAGTTAGTATCGCAGCGCTTTTTTTTTCCCTTTCCCTTTTTTTTCCCCTTAATTTTTATTACCAATCCTTGGCGCAGATAAAACTGAGCAACAATGCTGAAGCAATCATCTTGATAAAATGCATGCCTCAAAGCGCTAGAGGTTTTGTCTTGCTAATTCTCCGTCTCCTGGCCCAGTGTGCAATGGGAATTTAATGAATTACCGTTCATTACAAAAAAACCTAGACAAATCGATACTCTCAAACAGTGCGGTTAAGCCCGGCATGTTTTTATCAAAAGAGTTAATTATTATAATATATAAAATTAAATGAATAGTGGAGTTTAGAGTAAAAGTAAATATTAATAATATGTGATAAATAAGGGTTAATCTATGAATAACGTTATCTATTAAGCTGGTTTTTAGTTGAAAGTGATGTTTCGTCCGTATTGTGGATGCGCTGTGGAGGAAACTGGCCCTTGCAGCTGACGTAGCTTCTGCCTTCCGGAAACTATGTTTCGGATTCCGCTTAAGAAATCCAACCAGCCATTAGCGTCCTGCAATTATTGTTTGGATGTTGAAAGGATGAGAAATTCCATTCTTTTCAGCAAGTTCAAAAACCAGCTTCCGTACGTCGACCATTGTGGTTCCATAGAATCGGCTTTCAAGGTCCAGCAAATGTTGCAAGGGCTCAGCTTCCTGGTCTGGGGTGAAGATGGCTTCTCTTGATCCAAGTTTCGATCTTGCCGCCATGCCAAAAACGTGGTCCTGTAACGTACTCCTTGGAATTCCAAAAGTTGTGGAAGCACTCTTAACAGAAATCCCACGCTTAAAATCAGCCAGCTAATAATAAAATTCGGTAGTACATGGACGATGCTTACGTTTGTTTTGTTTGTTTTCTTGAAATTTGACAGGTCACTGTAGGTACAATGTTTTTCATAAAGTTAACAATAATAATAACCTTAATGATCAGTGTTCATAAACTAATTATAGTGGTGTTTTTGGTAAAAGTAATTTGGACAAAGACGGCAATCGCGGTATCTGAAGAGTCTGTAGAAACACTAATGCATGGAGTTAAGCACAAAGTTTGATGCTATATGATAACTATATTTTGATTTCGTGAATTGTTAAATCATATCCCATGAGTTTGAAATAGACAATTAGCTTTGTGTTATAATTAAGTTGCACGGTGTCCAAATTATTGTGGATACAGACCTTTATCAGTTTGTTTTTTGTTTTTGTTTACAAATCTGACTAAACCGTTTTTCAATATTAAATTATCTTAAAGACAAATTGTTCAGTTCAAACCTTTGTGAAAGAATTACAACCATCTTCATCGTCACAAGTCAGACGTCCATATGAATGTAGACATCCACTCCAAACTAATCGATATGACAGTTCTTAAATTTCTTAATATCACTCGCTTCCCATTAAACTCCCAAACCATCCATTTTCGCTTCCCCCAAAAGAGAAAAGAATAATGACGACTGGACAGGAATAAAAAAAGTGCCCCCATTCCCCCGTTTCAAACATCGGACCGTCCATCAGCTTTGGTTAGAAGCTTCAAAGATACCGGCGTCCCCGTCGTCGTCATCGTCGTCGTCGTCGTCCAGGATCCAATTTTTTCGTCGTCCCTCAGGCGCAACTTAGCCTCCAGCAAAGGCAGCTTCGCAAAGACTGCTGCGATGACGACAGTTTTTCATTAGCACCACCTCCTTCACCACCACCACCGTCCTTAACCAACTTTCCAAGGGAACTCGAGAGGAAACGAAGGAAAAAACCTGTCCCCCCCCCCAATGCGTCCAACTTCCCCCGATTCAACTCAAGAAGCAACGCTTTCAATCTGTGTTCGTCCACCCGGTCGGTAAATTCCGTAGATGACCAGGCGCATTTCAGTCTTCGTTTTCCTCGAAAAAAAAAAATCTTCTCCGTCGGGGGAATCGGAACGACGACGGCGGCCGAAGAGGGGTTGCGAGCGCGAATAGGGGGAAAAAAACCCTGGAAAACCTTTTTCCCCTCCTCCGTAGAAACTTTCTGCTTCTGGTTTCGGTTCTAAGGTTATGTGGATTGAAGGGAGCAAAAACTGCATCGGTTAGGCGAAATGTAAATGGTTCATCCAAGCAGGACGTTAGCATTCAGTGGGGAACGACATTTTTTTCAGATTTTCCTCGGACCATTCTGTCTCCCGGATTGTTCCTTACGGTGCTGAGTAGGGAACGGTTTCGGAGTGCAAAACAGGAAGTATACGAACTGTGGTGGGGGGGGGGGGGGGGACACAAATACAACCGCAGGAAAAAATTGCAGCTAACGTGAAAAACTGAAAACGTCTATCCATTCCATTCCCGTTCGGGGCAGGAGGGCTGGATGCGAACGGCGGGGAATCGGGTAGAACGTGTGCGCGGGGAGAGCGAGCGAGCGCGAAGGAAGTGTGAAGTGAGCGAAGTGGCAGCAGTTTCAGCGGCAGTCGGTGGAATAGCGAAGCAAGACGATTGGGTGGATTGGGTCGAAGGAGAAGAAGGTTTTTTTTTTCCGGCGAGAGTCCGCGCGCTTTGGGGTAAAGTGCATTTTTATTTTATAACAAAATAAACGAAAAGCATTTGAGGAGTGGAGGAAGGGAGGGGGAGGAGAGCGGATAAAAGCAAAGAAGAATGAGAAAAAAAGCGTTCAAGGATTTGAAGACGCAGGAGTGGGTGTCGTTCGTTCGGTCGTTCGTTTGCTCGGTACGATCCCAGACGGACTTCGGGAGTGTGTGGGTTTGGAGAAGGATCCGCTCCTGGACCTGATGGGTGTCCTTTTGCTAGCATTATTTCCAGCTGCCAGGAGTGAGTGGGTTTTTTTTAGGTTAAGGCAACCAGGATGGGGAAGAGATTGTCATCATACCTGAATGTTAGGAAAAGATTGTCTAGTTGATTCAAGCTTGAATTTGAAATTGATGAATTGAAGTGGCTGCACAGTTTGAAAGAAACATGTAATTTTCTGCGTTATCTAATGTAAATTTATGGAAAACTAAAATTGGCGTAAATGTATGGGAAATTTCATGTAAATTTAGACCTGTTGTATAAACGATTGCGTACAATTTCGATGTTTTTAATTGTTTTTGATTGCAATTGGCTGAGGGGAAATTTACGCATCTGTTAAAATTCATAATTTTGTTCTGTGTGAATTTGAAATAACTCGATCGAAAAATGAAAGGATTCAATCACAGCCCAGTTTGCCTCTTCTAAGGCTTGCTTCATTTAGAATTGGAACAAACTTTTGCTCATATTGTGGCGCTCCTGGTGGACGGATTTGGAAGTTCTTGGCGCCCACGTGTCGGGAATTTTGTCAGCTTCACGTATGTATTTTTGACATTCCGCAAATCGACTGTACTTTGCAAACAATCAACATGGAAGCCGAAAGAAGGGAAAAAATTGTGCACAGTTATTTGGAAAATCCATTGTGGTCTGCATCTAGGCTAGCTAAACAGCTGAAATTGCCCAGAAATACCGTATGGCGCGTTATCAAACGGTATAAGGAAACATTGACGACGATTCGGAAGCCTCAAGCCAATCGTCGGAGTGGAACTGTCGACCGGAAACTGCGTGGTAAGATTTTGAAGACGATTAAGAGGAATCCCAATCTGTCGGACCGTGATTTGGCCAGAAAATTCGGTGCTGCCCATAGTACCGTGAGGAGAACTCGACTCCGGAAGGAATCAAGTCGTATCGAGCTAGCAAACAGCCAAATCGGACCATAAAACAGAATAGTGTGGTCAAAATCCGTGCTCGGAAGCTATACGACCAGGTGCTGACCAAGTTCGACGGGTGTCTTCTGATGGACGATGAAACCTATGTCAAGGCTGACTTCGGGCAAATCCCAGGTCAAAAATTTTTCTTGGCAACGGCTCGGGGGGATGTTCCAGCCAAATTTAAATTTGTTTTTGCCGACAAATTTGCACGAAAATTCACGATTTGGCAGGGCATTTGCAGCTGTGGCAAAAAAACGAAAGTTTTCGTTACAAATAAGACAATGACGTCGGAACTATACCGGAAAGAGTGTCTCTAAAAACGAATTTTGCCGTTCATTCCCGATCCCACGACCATCCCGTAATGTTTTGGCCAGATTTGGCAAGCTGTCATTACAACAAAGTCGTTCAAGAATGGTATGCAGAGAAAGGGGTCCAGGTTGTTCCGAAAAACCTTAACCCACCCAACTGCCCCAGTTCCGCCCTATTGAGAAATACTGGGCAATCATGAAGAGGAGACTCAAGGCAAAGGGAAAGGTTGTCAAAGACATCAATCAGATGAAGACCTGGTGGAATAAGATAGCTAAAACGATGGACGAAGAAGGTGTGCGCCGCCTAATGAGCCGTGTTACAGGAAAAATTCGAGAATACAGGGTGAGGCAGAAAATAATGCGAAAATTTGTTCTATTTCTTTCAAATCCCATTTTCAACTAAGTCAAGCAATATTATCAACATTTTCGAAGGCAGTTATCTTTATAAAGTCCTTTTAAACAAATTTATTCAATGTGTCCTCCATTCTTACTAATAACATTTTCGAGCCGACGCCGGAAGCCAGAGCATGCCTTTCGGACGTAGTCCTCCGACATTGACTGCCATGTGCGTGTTATGGTTGACTTCGAGGTGTGATGTTTTGCAGGCTCGTGCTTCAACATATGCCCAAATCGAATAATCCAACGGATTAAGATCTGGACTGCTAGGGGGCTTCAAATCCTTCGGCCAAAACTTCATGTTATCGTTCAACCATTGTTGGGTTCGATTGGAATGTGACACGGCGCCTCCATCCTGCTGTAGGACAACGTTTTGGTCTTCGGAGAAGTTGGCCTTCACCCAGGGAAGCACTTGGTCCTTTAAAATACCGATATACACTTCGGTATTGATTTTAACTCCAGCATCAATGAAAACAGGCGGCATTTTCAAACCGTTGGACGCCACCAAGCTAAACGTCATGACAGAAGCCGGATGTTTGGTTTGAAATTTGAATTTCACTTTTTCCGGAACGTTCTCCATTTTCTGCGGTGAAATGAACTGGTCCGTGCGGTTTTTGTTGGCCACAGCATCGATGCTGAAAAGCTTTTCGTCGGAGAACAGGATTATGGTTTTTTTTTTTTTTTTTTTGGGGGCAATCTCTTTTGGAACGAGTCACTTCCGTAGTTCCTTGACCCGGTCCGTAATCAAGTGGCGTTTCACTCTGTATCCATAAGAAAAAAAAAAAAAAAAAAAAAAAGGGGGGGGGGGGGGGGGGGGGGGGGGGGGGGGGGGGGGGGGGGGGGGGGGGGGGGGGGGGGGGGGGTTGCGAGCAATTTTTGCACGGACCGATTTGATCACGTTCGGCGTGCGTGCAAAGCGCGGACGTCCGCTTCCCGGCTTCCGCTGCTTAGAACCATCCTGCAGGGACTTTTTATGTAGTAAACTGTTGCCAAATGGCATCCTACCATCTTGGCAATCTCTTTCGGCTTCTTCTGGGCGAGCAACAAACATTTGATAAATTATAACGCGAACATTTTGACGAATTTGCAATAAAACAAATAGAATGTTTGGATGCAGCACTTTGAAAGTTAACATAAACAAATACACTTTCGACAGAAATTAGTCACTAGCTACACGAATTAACCCAATACTCAAATTTGAACATTTTCGCATTATTTTCTGCCGCAGACTGTAAACAGCAAAGTAGAGCCTTCACACTGAAAATTTATTTTCGTAAAAAAGTTTTCACTCGTTTCGTAAACATGGATTTCTTACATAGAACAAATGTTTCGTATTTTGTATAAAACATTCATATGGCTTTTTATCTGGTGAAATGCTATCATCACACCTTTTGTAGCATGCACGAAATGGATTTCGTGAAGACCAGCCAATCGCTGCTTCTCTGTTGGTCTTGCGTCTGGGATGGGCAGGAAGAATTTATTTATCCGAACAACAAAATTAAAGCGCTGCCGAGTGTTATAGCTTCATACTCATTAATCAAGGATTTTTCATGTCTCACCGTGGCCTAGTGAGATCAACCACGGATTCAACGTTTCTTTTTAATTTGTGGTAAAATATTCGTAGCACTTTGTATTGTTTTTGCGCAATGAACGATATTCTTTCTGTTTCAACAAATGCTTCGTGCTTTTGATAGTAGCGCGTGTGGCATTAATTACGAAGGAAGCTTCATAGAACGTGCAAGTCAGTTTCGTTGCAGAAAACAACGAATGGATTCGTAAGTGCTACCTTTGATTTTCTAATATAAACTAAAACTACACTTTTCAGTGCATAGTTTTGGAGAAACATGCCCAGTCCATCACCTTTGAAACATTCTGGAAACATTGAACAACTTGTTTATCACGGGAAATTATCAAAAAATGTGCTGTTCGATAATTCTTTTCTTTTGTCAGGTGGTCCTGAGCAGGAACATTTTTTCACCCAAAAACAAACATACTGCTACATGTTTCGACTCTTGCAATCTTCTGCGTTTCAGTGGCACCCGTTGCATTTTGTATGGACTCAGTCCAAGGTCATCATTTAAAATACTCCTGATCGTTGTCTGCGACATTCCCAGTACTTTGGCCATTTTTCGCCAAACTTACCAAGATCCCATCTAATTCGCTCTCTCACTCATTTGATGGCTTCCGGACACCTGACAGTATTTCTACACCCAGGATTGGGAGGTTTTTTTTTCCAAGAACCGTTCTTTTTATCTTTTTTTAGCGTTTAATGTGGGAGGGGGAGGGTGGATAAGGGGGAGGATAAAAGATGAATATAATGGGATAAAGGGAGTTGAATGAGAATGTGGGGGGGTGTATAGGGTGGGATGGTGTGGAGAGATAGGTTGGGGGATGAGTAGATGATGTGATTTTTTTGATGATGAATGTGGGTAAGTGGTGGTGGGGATAGGATGGATTGTAAAGGGCGATACGGTCAAAATTTGGTCAATATCAACTTGACGTATTTCTTTCAATTTTGCATTTAAAAAACCTGAACACCCCTCATTTTGAAGGTGTGTGTATGTAGAATGTTGCTCCTATTTTGATTTTGGAATTCACTCTTCAGTTGTCAAAATGCCGTCCAAGCAAGAAGAGCAGCGTATCAAAATTTTGCTCGCGCATCGCGAAAATCCGAGCTACTCGCACGCAAAGTTGGCAAAATCGCTAAAAGTTGCCAAATCAACCGTTACAAATGTAATTAAAGTGTTTGGGGAACGTTTGTTGACAGCCAGGAAGTCTGGATCGGGGGGAAATCGAAAACCGGAAGCCGCTGAGACGACAAAGAGAGTTGCCGGTAGTTTCAAGCGAAACCCTAACCTATCTCTCCGAGATGCCGCAAATAAGCTGGGTGTATCGTCTACAACCGTGCATCGAGCCAAAAAACGAGCCGGACTATCGACTTACAAGAAGGTAGTGACTCCAAATCGCGATGATAAACAAAATACGACGGCCAAAGCGCGATCCCGGAGGCTGTACACGACGATGCTGACGAAGTTTGACTGCGTGGTAATGGACGACGAAACCTACGTCAAAGCCGACTACAAGCAGCTTCCGGGACAGGAGTTTTATACGGCAAAAGGAAGGGGAAAGGTAGCAGATATTTTCAAGCACACGAAACTGTCAAAGTTCGCAAAGAAATATCTGGTTTGGCAAGCCATCTGTACCTGTGGCTTGAAAAGCAGCATTTTCATAGCTTCCGGGACTGTCAACCAAGAAATTTACGTGAAAGAGTGTTTGAATAAACGTCTGCTGCCTTTCCTGAAGAAACACGGTTGTTCCGTACTGTTTTGGCCGGATTTGGCATCTTGCCATTACGGTAAAAAGGCCATGGAGTGGTACGCCGCCAACAACGTGCAGGTGGTTCCCAAGGACAAGAACCCTCCCAACACGCCAGAGCTCCGCCCAATTGAGAAATACTGGGCTATTGTCAAGCGGAACCTAAAGAAGACCAAAAAAACTGCTAAGGACGAGCAGCAGTTCAAGGCAAACTGGCTTTCTGCGGCGAAGAAGGTGGACAAGGTGGCTGTACAAAATCTGATGGCAGGGGTCAAGCGTAAGGCCCGGCAATTCGGATTTGGAAAAGCGGAAGCCTAACTGAATATTTTTCCTGAATTTTATACTAATTGAACTTGAAAAAGAAATTTAATTTGATTTTTTAAATAAACGATTTCGCCGATTTACACGCGTTTTCCCTTGACCAAATTTTGACCGTATCACCCTTTATTACGATTCGTTGGCTTACTGCGACATAATTATAATTTACCATGTTGCTGCGATGCGAAGTAGTACGAAATATTTTCACGATTTCCAATTAAACAATACAATGCTTTTATTTACTTTTTCCCATCAAAAAAGATTAACACATAGCGATACATTTTGATGGGAGATGATTTTGTTGTTGTTATTGTTGTTATGTTTTACTGACATGGAGTTCACGCATACCACTGTTTGTTCGAAGCGAATTACTAACATCTGTATACTGAGCTTCTACCTTTACCAGGTAGAGGAGCTGTACGCAATGACGGTTGACATTTGTATGGGAAACGCGAAGAGCTGCCAGTCTTATTGATAAAGTAGTCTTCGAATTAACTGAATTCAATGAATATCTATATCAATTATCCAGCATAATTTAAAGTTGAAGAAGAAATATCGATCAACCAAAATTACGAACACTTCGAACGGCTTCAGTACGGCATTTAAACGACTTTTATTTCAATTGTAGTTTATTTTGGACTATTGGTTTAAACCACAGCTATTATTCAACTAAATATAAGGTTTAATTTGCAAAGCTAGTTAAAAGGCGTTGCATTAGAGGCATAAACTGTGTTTCAACTAATTGTTCAGTGGTTTAATAAAAGTCAACTAAGATACCTGTGTGAAGCTTTTGTATTATTTTTCTTCATAATTTTTTAAATTCATAATTGGATCAGTTGAATAGCGATGCAAATTACAGCTATTATTCAATTCAATATCAGGGTTTATTAGCTAGGCTATATAAACGATGTTTAAACAGATTTATAAACTGTTATTCATCTCTTTGTTGAACTATGTAAATTTGGTTACATATAAATACTAAAATAGCTTTTACTAAGCATGTTATTCAAACAAAATGAAACACTTGAGTTACTGTTAATATTTCAATTGAGAACCTGGTTATTCAGCTTATATTTCAGGCAGATTTTTTATTCAGTTACGAAAGTCGTAATTCAGCTTTAATAAAGCATGTATGCTTATTTACTGCTTTCGTTTGTTTGTTTGGAAGCCCGATAGTTTGCATTTGGAAAATCGGAAGCCTAATCAAATCATTTTCCTGTGTTTTGTAGACGATGAACTTCAAAAAGAAATGAAGATTGATCATTTATGTAATGAACTAATCAGTGTGCACTCAATCATGTTTGACCAATTTTTGACCGTTCCACCCTTTAAGCTGAATAAGTCATTTTCTAGCTTAAGAAGCTAATGTTTGTTCGAATAAGTTGCTATAAAGCATGAAATGTTTGATGAGCAACGTCGTTTTATTCCAAATCTCTATTCCCTTTTTTTCAACTATGCAAAACTGCATTCTACATCAGTTCATGGATACGATTCCAACAGTTATGAAGATGTCAAACTTTTCCAGATTTTCTGTTCTGTTCGAATACCCAATCGCGTGGAATGCATCCATGGCTGAGAAATGCATGCCAGCTCTGAACCAAAAAAGAAAACCACATCTCACAGAACTCATCTCCATCTTCAAACGAAAATCATTCAACCCTACCCACCGCACTACAGACTTAGAATCATTCCGCCCCTAGACCCACATTCTTCCATCGACTGATCACACTCAATTATCTCTTTATTCCATCCGCGAAGCAACGCGTTGTCCTTTCGCTCGTTAGCGCCGCTCCAATTGCTGCCAATGTGCCATGTGTTCTTCCCCCCCTTCCCTTGGTTTTCCGGTGTCAAGAACACGTTGCCCACGCCACATCCGAGAACCGTGGCTGAGGATTATAGTCATCACAAAACCCTCCACCGTCGTCGTCTTTAAACTCGGACAAATCCACACAGAGAAACTCTCAATTTT
The DNA here is from genome assembly GCA_024533555.2 of Aedes koreicus. NCBI lineage: Eukaryota > Metazoa > Arthropoda > Insecta > Diptera > Culicidae > Aedes > Aedes koreicus. Next base: position 22,330 of record JAHHFK020001200.1, read on the forward strand.
CATATTATCGCTTTGAAATCCCTTTTTGTCGTCCTCCTCCTGGAAGCGAAATTGAAGGGTCGCTGCAACGACCGACCATTTTCCAACCTTCCCACTTCCGCGGCCTCGCTCTCGAAGTACGCCATTTAACGTCTAATGGTATTATTACGCTTAAACTGCTGGGGAAAAACTGTGTCAATAATGCAGAAAATGACATTTTAAAACGAATAAAAATAAGCTGCATTTAGAATGGCTTCTTTCGCGCGCTCCCTCAATCTTCCTGCATTCATAGGCCCCCCAAAAAGAGCTATTTCAACGCCACCGTCGTCGCCGGCTGACTGTGTTTGTGAACGTTGTAAGTGCTCCACATAAGCTCCATTTATGTAACGTGAACCGACCACCCCCCAGTCCCCCCCACGAAGAAGGAAATGCACTTTCCCTAAGCAAAATAACACCATGAATGGGCGACGGCGTGGGGGGTAGCGTCCTTGCACTTACACACCCTCACCCACGCACACACGATCGTTTCCACCGTATGCAGTTAAATGCACGCGGGCCCATCCCAAATAGGGGTGAGGGTGGTATTATTAATATTTAGAAGTGCCCCCTTTTTTTTTTCTCACTGCTGGCTGGCTGGCTGGTGCAGCTATTTTGCCATCGCCACCAGCATCGTAAACAGAAGTAGCTGGGGATGTGCTGGCTGCGTCGCCTAAGCTAACACGTCTCGGTCTCGGTGACGGAGTTGGGAAGACTTCCGTTTGCCGCTTGCCGGGGCAGGGGTGGAACACACGTGTGCACTACCGTGGCGATGTCCTTCGCTTCTTCAGGTTGCTTTATGGCATTCCTTCGTCAAATTATCCGGTAATCTAGTGTGATAGTAGGTGGATTTGGAAATTGGTCGAATGCTCTTAACAGTTAATTTGAAAATACCAAAACTTGGTTGTAGAAAAACAAAAAGGTGGAGCAGTTCGTTTTTGATGCAATTCGATCCTGAACACCCTTTAGATGTTTAATGAACAGCGTTGGCGTTCAGGAAGCATGCAGTATCGTTAACTTTATGAAGAACTTTTTCAAACAATTTGGAACATGCGTTTTCCATTAACGTGTTCCATTAAAATTTCCAAATTAGGCTGAACATTTTTAAGGTCAGATATTTTGAATAACCAGAAGAAACATTTGTAGCGTGTGACTACAGGATTTTCTGTCCCTTGAATTCGGAAATAAGCGGTTTAAACGCCACCTCCACCACACGTCTTTTGTTATAACCGGCAAGAATCCCAACCTCAGCGTAGGTTTCTCATAAAGGGTGTCCACGATGAAATTGCCACACTATGAAATTGCTCTAACTTTTTAACCGTTGGGTAGAATTTAATGAAAATTTGGGTGGATTTAGTGCATTATTTACATCCTGCAAGTTTTAAAGTCCTGTGATCAAAACTCGCGGAAATGGAGTCGAAAGAACAGCTCGTGCGTGATAAAATCTTGCGCATTCATCACGAGAACAAGGATCTCTCGCATCGTTCCATTGCTAAAACGTTGGGAATCGCGAATTCCACGGTGTCGCGAGTGATTAAGCGGTTCGAGGAACGGTTGACCACCGATCGGAAGCCCAGAAGTGAAAGAAAAAGTATTCCGTACAACACCAACAATCACAACCGCGTAGTTGGGGCCTTCAACCGAAATCCGAACGCCTCCGTTTGGGATGTGGCTAAGAAGCTGCACCTAAGCCGAAGTTTTGTCCAGAAGGCCAAAACTAAGGCTGGGCTTCGAACGTTCAAGGTACAAAAGGCCCCTAATCGCGACGAGAAGCAGAACAAGTCCGCCAAAACCCGTGCCAGGAAGTTGTACCTCAACATGCTGACGAAAGTTGAATGCTGCATCATGGACGACGAAACATATGTGAAGGTCGACTTCAAACAGATCCCCGGCAACCTGTTTTTCACGGCCAAGGATAAGTTCAGCGTTCCGGAGCATGTCCGCACTCAGAAGATGTCCAAATTTGCGAAGAAATTCCTGGTTTGGCAAGCCATCTGCACGTGCGGGAAGCGGAGTGCACCTTTCGTGACCCAGGACACGATGAACGGACAGGTGTACATAAAAGAGTGCCTCCAGAAGCGGCTGCTTCCTCTCCTGAAGGCCCACAACGTCCCAACAATCTTCTGGCCGGATTTGGCCTCATGCCACTACTCCAAGGACGTGCTGAAGTGGTATGCGGACAATAAGGTCAATTTCGTGCCGAAAATGTTCAACCCTCGCAACACTCCGGAGCTCCGCCCCATCGAGAAGTACTGGGCGATTATGAAGCAGCACCTTCTTAAACGACCTAAGGTAGTGAAGACAGTCGAGGAACTGAAGAAAGTATGGGTTTACATGCAAAAAACGGTTGATTCACAGGTTGTGCAGAATCTTATGGCCGGGGTTAAGGCCAAGGTGCGGGCATTTGCGTATGGACTGTAAATAAAATACGAGTAAAACGGTAAAATGAAGTTTAATAGTTATTTCTCAATCCCTGAAAATTTGATGGCAATCGGATGAAAACTCGAATTTTGCGAATCAATTTTGTGTGTGGCAATTTCATCGTGGACACCCTTTATATCATAGTTTGTGTTTATTTTGTTTCTTCTTGAGGAGCTTTTGTTACAATTTCTGTTATTTTAACTACATCCGCGATCTTAATTCTAACAACCTTTGTTATAAAAACAGCATAACTGAATAACAACACTTGAAATAATTTTGTTGTTTCCCTCTGGTCGGGTAAAAGTAATAATTGGTAATTAGTCCGTTGTACTAGTGAGCAGCATTAGGGCATGGGAAATGAAAATTAACGAAATAAAGAAAATTTGAACTACATACTTACCAGCGTTTATTTACATAAAATTTCAACACAAGAACATTTAAAATTCTTGTTTAATAACATTGATAACCTCTAATCCCATTCATCAGCTTAGCATGTCATACGCGTTATATTTATATGATAAGCTTTGCCAAAGGTACCTGAAACATACATCATACATTAATGTGTAACACATATGTATGACAAATGGATCAGAAGTAGTGAAAAACAACATATGTAACATGTGAATTCATGTCTAAAAATTATTTCAGTGTACGGATGTGGTGGAGGTGTGACATGTGCTAGCATGTCAAAACATTTTGTCGATATTCGCCTCACACCACAAGACTCTGACTCGATGCATTGACATGTTATGTGATGCAGCACCTCCGCCACATAAATGGGCGCCTTAACTAAGAGTTTTGTAATTGGTTAACTACCAAGAAGAGATGACCCCATTGGAAATTTCAATCTTCAATCAAGATTTCTTCGGCGCACCAGCTTTTGAGTTTGAATTGCAAACATAAACACCGAAATAATAAAAATGGCAGAAAACACGATTAATTGTTTTCAATACAAAAATACAGAACAAAATACACATCATTCTTCTACTGCACGAAAAATTACATTCATTCAAAATAAATGCACAACAATACCCAAGAAACCACGAGGCTGTAATAGCATGCATATATAAAGCATATGTATTACGTGCATCATTGAAGTTGGATTAAAGCTGAAAAGGGCCCCACTAAGCTTGAAATAATGCTATATCTTTTGTAATGCCATAAGACATTGCTAAAGTAGCATTATTGCATTGGTAATGCATCACTACATTCTTAAGATAAGCTAACGCTTCATTACTTGACAACTGTTGAATTGATGCGATCCCGCATTACCGATGTTGATTTTCTGTTGAATATGTGCAATAATATAATGCTTGTGGTTACTTGGGTACATTAATACACAAAATACAGGGGATGATCAAAAAGGAACGGTGCTGCCGGTCATCCATCTTCTGTTTCCGTCCACAGCTACTTTTATCAGGCGATGTTTTTCCATGTTTTTTTTATATTCAGACATTATCCGGCAAACTGTGGCCCTGGCAGCACCAACCAGTTTGCATGTTTCAGCGATCGAAGCACCGGCTTCTCGAGCACCGACTATACGGCCCCGTTGAAATTCCGTAAGCTCTAATGGCATTTCGAACTGCACACTTCAGCACTTAACCTTGATTTGTCCCATGCGCAAGCACTCAATCCTGTCACCTTTTGTCTTCTTCTATGCAAACATGTACACGGATAAAAAATAATACCCAATTTGAGTTCTATTCCGCCAGGTCGATGGTTCCGTACGCCAAATTAATTTTGAGTTATTTTTCAATTAATTTTGAGTTATTAATTTTGAGTTATTTTTAGTTTAGGTATTGTTTTGTAAAATCATGAAGTTTGATGTGTCGCAAGCCAGGGTTTGACATCATTCAAAATCTGGCCACTTCCCTGGGGAAACCCGGAATCCAGAAAGTCACCGGGGGTGGCCAATGTGACCGAATACTCTCAGGTTGACCACCAGCGGTATTGTTTTGTAAAATCATGAAGTTTGATGTGTCGCAAGCCAGGGTTTGACATCATTCGAAATCTGGCCACTTCCCTGGGGGAACCCGGAATCCGGAACGTCACCAGGTGTGGTCAATGTGAAAGAATACTCTCAGGTTGACTACCAGTGGTATTGATTTGTAAAATCATGAAGTTTGATATGTCGCAAGCCAGGTTTGATACAGCTCTAACTCTGGCCATTACACTGGTAGGGTACTTCCTTCACGATTCCCGATAATGAATCCGGAACTACGGAAAATAACGAAATGTCCGCTACTCTTCCAAAAACTAGGATAAATTTGTAATCGTATGGAAAAAATTGCATCTAATTTGGTTAAGGGTACGCAGAGTTACAGATAAATTAAAAAGGAGTTTTTCAACATAAGAAGTGTTAGGCAATTGAGTAAAAAACTACATTTTACGGAAATGGCCATATCTCGGTTGTTTATGGGCCGATTCACAATCTTTAACCACTGACAGACTTGTTATGTATTCTAGTTTCTGATATAATATATGAATATGATATATGAAAATATAATATTTCCGATTTTCAAGTAACATAAAAAATAATGAGCTGCAGAAAATTAGCACATTTGACATAACCTCAAAGTATCCGTGCTATCTCCGGTGCCCGGAAGTCGAATAAAATTTTGATTAATTACGCTAAAACTAGAACAAATTCCCCGTCGAACGCTTCTAGTTTCATCAAAAACGGTTTATTATTCACCGAACTGTATCACTTTGAATCTGGACAAAATTTTGCTAGTCTTCTCCGTTTAGATCATCCCCTGTACATATCAATGCGCAAAAATACGCAAATACAATTTTCAATACGTTGACCTGAATCTAAAATGCACTAGTGAATTGCCCCTCGGAACCATTATAAGCAATCCTATTTATTAATTTAAACATTATTTGTTTGTAGATGCTGCTGAACCTATTCGGTCCACTACTCCGTCATGGACAGTTGATGGAACTGCTGATGTGGGCAGATCTGTATCTGGTTCTGGTTCTGGTACAATCAAAATACAATAATCTTCACTGCTATTGTCGCCATGAAAATTACTGTCAACGCATTGGTAATATTAGTCAACTGCCATTAAGTCACAACGAAAATCAAGTTTCACAACACTAAAAATTATATATGAGAAATTTACTGCCAAAAAGGGGTTGCTGAGTATTTTAACTAAGAAGCACAATCAACTCTATCTATCAACTAAACTATAAAAGTAAGCTTTAAAAAATATATACCTCCGCATCAAAAATACGAATAAACTTATAACTAATACCTCCGCATCAAAAATACTTACTCACTAATAACTAATAACTAAACTAATAACACTAATAACTAATAATGTTGCTAATAAGGTACGGTTGGATAAGTACAAAGTGGGTTTACAAAAAATATTATTTCTTATACTACACACTTAGAAAATTTTACAGTATTCGGTAATTTTTTACCGAACGTTCAACAGCTGAACGTTCGGTAATCCGATTTACCGGATTTCGGTGAAATTTTACAGTATTCTGGTAAAAAAATTACCGGAACTTGTAACATTTTACCGAAAAACTTTAAATCGGGCTACCGAACGTTCAGCTGTTGAAAGTTCGGTAGAAAATTACCGAATACTGTAAAATTTTCTAAAAGTGTGTAGAGCGAAATACTGCATAAAATACATAATACGCAAAATAACACTCAATAATCCATTAAATATACGTACACGATACAACAAAAATATTTAAACAAAAATATATAATGCACCTTTTTTACACCGATCGAACACAAGTTGAAAGTCCCTCGAATATAAGCAAAAAAAATTCTTTTTACACAAACATTTTATTTCATAACAATAATTTTCATCGTAGTGTTTTTTTTTATCAATGACATAAAAATAAAAATTTTGAATTAACCTTTTTAATTTTTGTAACGGAAAATTTACTCTGTTATTCAATGTAATTCAGTGATTATTTTTGGACAAAGAAACAAGTCTGTTGAAATAAAATTAATCAAATGAAAACTAAATTTTGATTTTAAAATACAAAACTGGAAAGAACGTTATAGGAAAAACAAACAATAGAAAATTGTGTCCTCTATGCGAATACTTCAAGCTTATGTGTGACTTTAAAAATATGAAACTATAGTGTAAGATTGCACACAACCCAAGAAAAATTGATGCAGAAATGTTTACATAATCACACATCTAGCGAAAATTGACATAACTTGCTCTCTTATTACGTCTTTTCGTCGAAAGAAGTATAATTTTGAAAAAAAAATTACTGGTTTTTTTTAGACATTCCCAGGCATTTCAGATTTTTATCGCAGAATTTTGATAAAAATAGCTGGCATCCCTGGTTGGGATCGGCCTTACAATCGGATTTTGTTCAAAAACGAGATTAGTTTACAAAAAAACGTTTCTATCTACGTATCTACCCTTGGATTATCGAAAATGTCCAACTAGAAAGACCGCCAAGATAAATTCACCCGGAGTTGTTGGTAGCTAAAAAAAAAAAAAAAACTTCCACCGCTGCACGGGTTCCGAACAAAGGGAAATTTGTCACAAAAGAGTTGTTGGCTTGTTTGCTCATCGGTGCAACCCAAACCGAGCAGCGGCGGCCGAAGAAGACGAGTGTGTGATGATTCATTTAATTTCATTATCCGATTACGACGTCGTCGACGACGACAACGACGACAACGACGACGACGGCAGTTGAACGGATGGACAGACGAGGTCAACTATTTAGCGCATTATTGCTCGAGCTGTAGTTGTGTTCGTGGCGATGATGGTCGTTGTCACCACCATGTTCTCCCCCCATTGCAGCCGAGCGCGAGAGACAGGAAGAATGGAAACGATTCTTTGTTTACATTTATACACAATCCGATATCAGAACGAATCGGGAATGCTCAAGGTTGCTTTCTGCCGTCGTTGCCGTGTCGCCGCTCAGTTGATAGCGTCGTTTGACTCATGCATTCCGGAGAGTATATTGCTGGATTTTTAAAGTCTCCCCAACGGTCAGACTCGGACAACAATCGTCTCATCCAAGCAAGCTGATTACCAAAGTTGTCCCCGTAAGTAGATCCATCCACAAATTTTGCCTTCTTGTCCTAATCCTGCAGTCATTTTCGCTAGCTCTTCTTATGTAAATTTGTGACTGCCCAACCACACACTGCCACCGATGCTGCTGATGTGAATGTTTACATACACGGACACCTTCATCCCCATTTATATATGCAAACTATCTGGAGTAAAGTCGTCGCTTCGTCCCCTCCCTCTGGTCTTCTCCCCTTAGTGGAGTATATAAAACAAACAGTTCCTTAACCTTCCGAGACCAGTAGCAGCACATGGCAGATGGGGGAGAGAATCCCAAAATTACACCATTAGTTTCCCTAACTTCTTCGTTACTGTAAATCGATAAGTTTTTCTCTGCGGTAATAAAGCCACAAAACTCATTCGTCCGTCGTACGTAAAAATGATTGAGTCCTCACAGTCTCTCACCTATCAATGTTCGCCCCCAGCGGAAACCGATATCCCATCCAAAATTCCACCGCTAATTGATCAATTTAAACTTATCGATTTTCTGTCAATTTCAATAAAGCACCCACCATGGGGAACTTCAATCGATGGTAGCCGATTTTCTCCGATTCGGCACAAACGGTAACAAAAAAAAAACACTAACTAAAGCGAAAAAATATATTTGATTAGTGCTGAAACCACAACCTTCCCTAACAACAAAACAAAACTATAAAAATATCCCTACGCCTGCTGTGTAGTTGCGAGGGGGGAAGGAATTAAGCATGAGGGCAACGCATGCCCGAGCACACTCCCACACTCGAATGGCTTCGAGTTGAGTCGAAATGAAAAAGGAAAAAAACCGGCGAGGGGGTTGAAAAGTAACCCTACTTACTGTTACTATCCGGGAGAGTTTAGTTTCCGCACTTCCACGCCATTCCCAGAGTCGAGGGCAGACTGTATTATTACCCTTGCTCTATAGGCACACCCTGCCTGACGACTGGCAGCAGCATATCTAGTACACTTGGCAATTGTTGTTGCTGCAGTAGGGCAGAAAACAGGATGGCCCCAGCCCCCGCTGCACCAGCGCTAGAGGACTGGAAGGAAGAAGGAGACCTGCCCTACCCAAACAGGAACAAAGTTTTCCACAACTGACGCGAACTAGGCAGGCACACAGGACCCGGGCGTCGTCGGGTTGTTACTAATTGGCCGACGACGAATAACGACGCGGTAGAAGAAGAAAAATAAGGCGCGATTATTGCTGGAATATTGTTAGCGAAAATCAAACTCGAATCTCATTCAATCATCTTTCCTGCGGAAAGAAAGTCATTCGTGAAAATGGCACGTCAATCTCATGCATTATCGCCCTGTTATATTTCTCAACTAAAATGACAGCAACGGTAAGGGCATCTCCAGGAGTCGTTACAAAATAGAACTGGATTTATAACAAAGGCAACCCTAATAAATTTTGTATGGTTATTTTTCTTAACGACCTATTTGGGGTATCATCCCAACCATTAAAGAAATGGTTGGAGGATTTGTGGTATCGTTCGTTTATGGTAATTTTTTATTAGGGAACTTCAGCAAGGCGGCGATCTAGTTGGATAATTTCGAACAGTTTCATGTTGAAATTTAAAACTGGAATACTACGTTGTTCTATTTTTGTTCAAATTTGAAACGCGTTTCATCCAAGTTATATATTTTTTGTCATTGTGGTAGTGTCTATGGAATCAAGTCAAACGTCAAACTTAGAATCAACGTCCGGTCGTGCATCTGGTTGAATCTTGTATCCGTTCTACTTTTTCGTTAATAATTTCAAGTTACAGGAACAAGTCTGAACTCGCTGACCATCATTTCCCCATTTCTTTGTTTTTAAAATGTTGTCGAGAATTTCTCCATATTGTTGAATATTTAAATTAGGTATAGAACCGAAAATGATTGAAACGAATATAAAGGGGAATTCCAGAGAAGTTCTGAGAGGAATCCCAAAGGAATTATGAGAGAAAATTCCAGAGGAATACTGGAGAAATTCCAGAGGAATTCTGATGAGAATTTAAAAAGAATCCTGAGGAGGATACTAGAAAAATTCTAGCAAGAATTCCTGAGAAATTCTGAGAAGAATTCCAGTGGACTTCTGGAGAATTCAGCAGGACTTCTGAAGACAGTTTGAGTGGAATTTTGAGAATTTCAGTGTAATTCCAAGATTAATTCCACAGGAATTCTGATGAGAATTGCAGAAGAACTCTGTGGAGAACTCCAGAGGAATTCTTAGAAAAACTGCGAATGAATTAAAGGGAGAATCCCACAAAAAATCCTAATGAAGAATTGCAACTGAATTCTGAGGAGAATTCTAGGGGAATTCTAAAATAAATTCCAGACGATTTCTGAGATTTCTAGAGAAATTCGAAGGGGATAGTAATTCTGAGGGAAATTCCAAAGGAGTTCTGAGAGGAATAACAGCGGGAATCTGAGGAGAATTCCTAAGGAGTTCTGAGAATATGCCCACAGAAGTTGCGAGAATCAATTATACACACACATTCAAGTCTTTAGGTTTAGAACAACATTTGGAACTGCTGCTGAAGAGAGAGTATGTTTGTTATATATTTTCCCAAGAGAAAAATTTATAACTGACATATAAAATGAATCTCGAACTACAACACTCCTGGAGATGCTCTAAGTTGTTCTATTTTTGTTCAAATTTGAAACGCGGTTTATCCAAGTTATTTTTTTTTGTCATTGTGGTAGTGTCTATGGAATCAAGTCAAACGTCAAACTTTGAATCAACGTCCGGTCGTGCATCTGGTTGAATCTTGTATCCGTTCTACTTTTTCGTTAATAATTTCAATTTGCAGCAACAAGTCTGAACGTAAGTTATAAATAGTAACATGAATAGGTGAATAGATTTGGGCTTGGTTTTTTCTTTTCAGATAATGGCGAAGCAAGAAAACATCCGGCGAGGGAGAAATTTTAGCAGGCTGGAGGATCGGCAAATCAGCGTTTCTTGGGTATATGCTAGTGATCGAGTTTTGGACCTGAAAACTCATCGGTAATTATGCGTCTTTGGTATTGACAAGGTAAAATTACTCACAACTTCTCACGCATGGGCTTCAGAGGATTTGAGTTTTATCTTACTCTGGTTGAGAAAGGCATTCTTTGCATTAATGTCGTTTTCGGTTATTGCCAGTGCGGAACTGGGGGTTCGCCTTACACGCAGTGTTGCCAAAAAAATTTCATGGCCAATCTGTATAAAAAATCTGTATCGTATATTTAACTACTGCTTGGTGCCCGTTCACTGGCTATGCTGAACATTATCTACACGATCTTTGAATGATCGAAATTTGGCTAAATTCAACCTATAAACCGAGTAATGCAGCCAATATGGACAGAAAATAGTCACGTGTAATAAATTGACTGTTTACATAGGCAAAATAACAACGATTTATCAAGAAAACCGTAGATCCAATGTTATAAACATATTTTTTCTATGTTCCCAACTGTGGTCTGTTGTATGAATAGCGTAGTGAAGATGTTGTAATTGGATAGCAAAAAATTAAAAAAATGTCTGAGTTTCGGTTGTATGTTATCATATGGCTCTCTAAACACAAACTTAAAGAACAAAATCTGTGTAGGGTTAATTATAATATTTTGATTATCAAATAACCGCCAAATCATACGTGAAAATCCCTTATGTGTTTCGTGGCAGTTTGATTAAGTTTGATTTATGAAATTTTGTGTTGGGTAAGCGAATATAGGGTATGTGTCCCTTGACTAGAGGATTATTTTTTTTTTAAAAAAGAAGGTTAGGGTTTAAAAAGTTGGAAAGCCTTCAGAAAACAAACATCGTAAGTAGACTACATTTAATCACAAATCTATGAAGTGGGATGAAGTTGCATCCATGAACAGACCCAATTTGGTGCTGATAGACCGAATTACATCCATATTACTCGAAAGTTTTTAACTTAATAATATAAGCTGTGTACCTTTTCGTGATACATGCTAAAGACTGTATTCGATGAAATTTGGACACACAAAATAGGTCACCAAAAATTTTCCTTGAGCCCGATTCTTTTCAAACTTTCTGGAAATAAAGTACTACTAAATGGTTAAGTTTTGACATCATTGGTTCATTGAACCTCTTCTCCCAACCCAAATGCCCGCACCTTTGCCTTGACCCCTTTCATCAAATTTTGGGCAATGATAGGATCGACTTGCTTACTTACTTTTAACCACACTTTCTTTAGTTCAAGTTCATTTTCTATCAGTTTTGGAGTTTTAACGAGCTTTGCCTTCATGATTGCCCAACATTTTTCAATTGGGCGAAGTTCCGGAGTGTTTGGAGGGTTGACGTCTTTTGGTACAAAAACTACATTATTATCTTTGTACCAGTCTAAGACGGGCCGGGCATAGTGGCAAGATGCCAAATCCGGCCAAAACAGTGTCGGGCCATCGTGAGATCTCAAGAAGGGCAGAAGTCGTTTTTGGAGGCATTCGTCCCTGTAGATTTGTCCGTTGACGGTCCCAGAGGTGATGAAGGGCTGACTCATTTTGCCACATCCGCAGATCGCTTGCCAGACAAGGATTTTTTTTGGCGAATTTCGACAGTTTCTTCTTCCGTACACTCTCCGGAACGGCCAACTTAGAGGTGGCGACGTAGTGTTCCTGTCCTGGCATTTGTTTGGTGTCGGCTTTAATGTAGGTCTCATCGTCCATCACAATGCAGAACGGTTTTGTGAGCCACTCCCTGTACAGTTTTCTTGCACGAGTTTTGGCCACCGAGTTCTGTTTATCGCTCCGGTTCGGTGCCTTCTGGACCTTGTACACATGTAATCCAGAACGTTTCATTGTTTTCTGCACAAAACAAACTGAAACTTTCGCCTTTTTCGCAACATCCTGATCGAAATGTTGGGATAACGCTTAAATTGGTTCAATACCATCCTGGCCTTCTCCGGATTTGATGTGCCACGTTTTTTTGCCACTACCATTTTTCCGCTTGGTTGTCTTACGGTCCTTGAACGTTTTGATCACATGAGATACGGGTTGAATGTGCGATTCCGAGCTGTTTTCCGATCCATCGATGAGAAGCGTTTGGGTTTTCGAAGTGAGTGCCCAAAATTTGTTGGCGCACTATTTCTTCATTCGAAGCCATCACTGAAATCACTCGACCGATTTTCACGAAACTCATTACACAATTGACACAACACAATGAAATACATTCAGTTAAAATTTCAATAATTTTTACCCACACGCTAAAAAGTTACGAACAATTGCGTGTGTCCAAATTTCATCGAATACAGTCTTTATTATAACTACAAAGGATTCCATTCAGTTGTTCTCATGGGATTATGTAATGCCAACTATGGGTTTTTTGGGGGGGAGTTGGGGGCTCTCGGGGGGGAAAGGGGAGGGGGTATTTTTTCGCGGGAATTTTTGGGGAAACAATTGCGGCAAACCCAGCGGGGGTGCCCCACCCAATAGGGCATTCTAAAATACCTCATTTTTGTTTCGGCTAATAATGGGGGGGGGAAAAAAAAGCAGGGCGCGTATTGAGAATGGAGGGATAGATCGTATGCAGTTGTGATCAAGAGTTTAGTGGAGTGAAACGAGAGTGTAAACAGTGCCAGATGAATGAAGTGCGAGTGGAAGGAATGGTGCAAAGGTGATGCCAATAGTATGATTATGTGCGTCTGAATGAGATGCATAATAATGACAGTTTAAGACCGAAGAGTTTGCGTTCTATCCTGTTCTGTTGTCCTAAGTGCTGAAAAGAATGAGAAGTGTGATTTTCGTATGTTGTCTGCTTGCGATTGAGTAAGATGGGTACAATTGCGACCTCTTTCATGTGCCTTGTACCGAAAATGTTTGCTATTATTTTTTCTGCTATGCGCAATCGAAGTTTTTCTCGACTCATTTCTCTTTTCCATAGAGGTGCGTTAAGTGAATTCAATATATAAAATTCTCGAGTAATTCATGATTGGGGCCTAAAAGCCAATTGTAAACAATTACTTAAACCGTCGATTGCTCTCGAATCTCAAAACACTCTCGCAAATTGAAAGCAGCATCTACTAGAGGACTGTTTGCTTAACCGTGTGGTGAACTTAGATATGAAAGAAGTCTTGAGATTCGTAAAAGATCGATCTTTATTTTATTTCATATATTTTTGGGGTCTGTTTGAGAAAACTGGCCCAACTGCAACTTTTGCTTAATAGGCTAAGAGCAGAAACCTTATTGATGTTTCCAACATAAAATGATGTGGTTTTCATTTTCTGAACCTCAATATTGAATAATAAACTAATTGTGATTTTGTGAAATATTATGTTTGCTACTTAATTAGTAAAAAATTGCGAAATGCCAGGAAATATAGTGGTTACCCATCATCATAAAAGGGAATTCTAATAAATTTACTACTTTTCAAATTAGGTTAGATTATTTTATTCATCATTAAAGCATGTCTTCAAATTCCTGAACGAGGAGCACAGTAGTGAAATTTAGAATTTTAAATTAATTTTTTCTCATGGCTGACGTAAATTGTCTAAGTTTTCTGGTTCATAATGAGTGCGCGGGTTTGTCTAAGATTGCAGCAGGGTAGCAGTCGGCACACATGTGGTTTTCAGTTCATATTGTGGTATCCCTTCGCTGTATATATTTTCTTATATGACATTGTTTTTTCATTACCATTACCATTCATCTTTACCATCATCGTTACCATTTTTATCATTACTTGTGTTTTTATGATTTGTATATTAACATGAAAGTGATTTTGTAGTATTTGCCTAATAGGTTGTATATACTTTTGATTATTACGTTTTATAAGTCCAATGACCATTTTGATCATTTCTTGTCCTATTATGATTTGGAAGTATCTAGTGCCTTGAATGCAGCAGCCTGCAGCGGAGTCTGTGGTAGGCTATTGCACTGAATGTAAATAAGTAAGTGACAGTAAGTGAGCGAGATAAGGTGCTATAACATTGGCAAATTATTGCCAGACTTTTGGTTCAAATGCCAAGAGTCCACCCACAGGCAAAAGGAGCATAAACGCTTTCTTCCTTCCCTTTATTCGAAGAAGCAGAGCGATTTCAGATACTCTTTCTGGAATCACTCTAGTTTTTTGAATCCTCTCTGCGGCACATGCTACGCAGTTGGCCCGGCCGGTGACAAGAAAAATTATGTTTTCAAGAAATCATCATTTTCCAGGATGCTTTCAAGAATTGGCGGCGTTAGTGTGAGATTAGATTATTTTAGATTAGATTAGATTAATACTGATTGCATTTTTCATTTCCGGTTTGTAGATGGACATTTTACCGAATCTGAGCTGACCTGATCCATGCAGCGCTGTGTGCCATTTGGCTGGTGTCTGATTTTACAGTTCGATCTTTGTTATTACTTTGTCATAACTCACAATATTGGTGTATTTGATAATATTGATTTATTGATTTTTCTTCATAGATGATTTGAACATTACTTGTTGTTTTTTTATGCCCATTTGTCTTTGATTCCCTTTTCATTGGATCTTCCCTGTTTCCTAACTCAGGAGCAATAACTGTTGGGCCAGCAAGAATAAAGGCGAGTTGCTGTTATGGGATCAGCATTAAGCAGCAAATAGTGACCATGGCAACAGTAGATTAAGGTGTATAAATGTTAGTTTTGTAAAATCTCAATAGATTTAAGAAACTTTTTCAGGATACCTCAAATCAGGAGTTTGGTGAATCGCTGCTGTCGCTGAAAACAGACGAAAACTTGCATAAGCGCGGAACCTCAGAACTTCACCTTTTAACAGTGAACGCCATTTCTTGCATTTCAGGATCAACCGAATGAGGATAATATGTAATGGATACGGATGCTTGTAGTGTTTTTCATTTGCATAAATATATACACTGTTCTATAGAAGTTCCGTGGTAAAGGGAGGGACCGTCAGGGCACCTGATGGGAGCAGACTGGATGGGAAGAGTGGGAGTGCCGGCTCCCTATTTCTAACAGTTGGTGAATGAAGGGCGGGCTCTTCTCCCTGCCCATTGGGACATCCTCATGTTGTATGGCTCGCTCTTGTGACCAACTGTTCAGTCTTGTTTTTGGAAGGATATTCTTTATATCCCTGTGGAAACGTATAAGTGATGTTGCCTATCGAACCACCCAACCCGTGTTTGGCCTTCTTACAATGGCATGATTAGGATTAACCACCCACACTTGTGAGAGGCCTGAACAGCATCCTTGCTGTTGGTTTAAATCGGTTGTCAAACTGGATATTTCAACACATTCTTGTATGTACATTCTGAATTTAACCACTTACACATGTGAGTGGCCGCAACAGCATCCCTACTGTTGGGTTAAATCGGTCCTCAAACTCGATGTTTTAACATATTTTTATTTCTGGTGAAATAAACCACCCACACTTGTGAGTGGCCCCAACAGCATCCTTGCTGTTGGTTTAAATCGGTTGTCAAATTGGATATTTCAACAAATTCTTGTATTCCATTGAAATAAACCACCCACACTTGTGAGTGGCCTCAACAGCATCCTTACTGTTGGTTTAAATCGGTCGTCAAATTGGATATTTCAACACATTCTTGTATTTCATTGAAATAACCCACCCATACTTGTGAGTGGCCTCAACAGCATCCTTACTGTTGGTTTAAATCGGTCGTGGATATTTCAACACATTCTTGTATTCTGGTGAAATAAACTATCCACACATGTGAGTGGCTCTAACAGCATCCCTACTGTTGGTTTAAATCGGTCCTCAAACTCGATGTTTTAACATATTTTTGTATTCTGGTGAAAAAAAAACCATTCAAACTTGTGCGTGGCCCAAACAGCATCCTTGCTGTTGGTTTAAATCGGTCGTCAAATTGGATAGTTCAACATATTCTTGTATTCCATTGAAATAAACCACCCACACTTGTGAGTGGCCCCAATTGCATCCTTACTGTTGGTTTAAATCGGTTCTTAAATTTGAATAACTTTAAAGTGTATCTCTATACAGAGAATTAGTTGCCTGATCGGGCTGTTTGGATCGGAAACGTACTTAAATGGAATTCAGCTAAGTACTTTTTACTTTTTATATTTTTGATATCAGTAGAGTTTAAGCTCGCGTAGATTGAAAAAAAAAACCAGTGAAATTCATGAGTGTTTTAATCCTGAATAAAAGTGGCGGTGTGTCGTTGAGAAGAGAATAGTGCTTATGAGGCCATACGCAACCCGGCACTTGAGGAAGAGAACAGCCAGCATTTCTTTCCAGCCAAGTATAATATACCTGTAATGTTATTCAACTTCCAGTCCAATAGTTCGGACTCATCGGAATAAAACGAATAATCGCTATCGAATACAGTAAACCACATTTATGCTTCATAGCGAGTAAAGGCCGTGAACAAACATCGTGATCAAACCGCATTCTGTTGCAAACGTGGCGTATGCTGACGTTTGTATTACTTCTGGGCGCTGTACCACCCGGCACACCATTCAACCAGATTTGAAGCCAAACTAACTGCGACGACGGAATTCCACCTGTGGAGGTTCAATAGAATGATGATATTGTCATCGAGCTGATCACTGAAGCTGTTTTTCAGGTACGTTCCGCTTTTAAACATCTATGATATTGTGAATCACTAAATACGCGTCAATCAAGCATTGCACATACGCTTGATTGAAAGTTTCAGTATGTCACTACTGGAGCGGGGCTTATTGCGTACGAAGATAGCTTCGGAATGCTTGCGTTCTTGAAATGGGCTATTGAAGTCGCGGTAGAGCTGTCACCTTCTAATCCCCGGATTTATGCCTTTTGCAACTGTAAACAGCAAATATGAAAGAGTTGCAGGAAGATTCTATCCATAATACCGCTGCCAGACAGTGGGAGTTAGATTGTAAACACACACACACACACACACACACACACACACACACACACACACACACACACACACACACACACACACACACACACACACACACACACACACACACACACACACACACACTCTCAAACACACATATATATATTTTTTGAGATACTTCTATGGATATTCAAAAAGAAAAAAAAAAAAATTAATTTGGGTGTGTGGAGAGAAATATGGTATTGGTTGGGGGTGTGGGGTTGTGGAGGGGAGGTGGTTGGTAGAATAAAATGGAATATTTTTTTATTAATATTTGAGAGTATAGTTGTGTTTTTGTTGGGGGGGAGGGGGGAGGTAGGGGGGGGGGGAAGGGGGGAGGGGAAAAAAAGAAAGGGGGGGGGGGGGGAGGGGGAATATGTTGGCCGATTATCTGATGATAAATTTGTTGCACGCGTTCCTCGTCTTGATTCTCGAACTCGTACGGAGCAACAACCAAAGGAGCTTCGTCACGGATCTGGGTGGCAAACGGAAAACTTCTCTCATCGAACTTGACATCTCTGGCCAGGAATAACTGCTTCTTCTCTTTGTTCGGCGCGTAGCCGATCATCACAGCAGGCTTGCTTTTCGGATCCAGTTTCCTCCTCTGGGCCGTGGACACCCAAGCAAATGCTTTACAGCCGAACACACGTAGTTTGCTCACATCCGGCTTGTGACCAGTCCACATTTCCGCAGGAGTCTTCCAGCCAGATACCGCGGTGGTTGGACTTCTGTTCGACAGCAATACCGCCGCTAGAACCACTTCGCTCCACATATTCTTCGGAACTTGACCTTCAATAAGCATCGCACGCACCCATTCGACGATTGTCCGATTCAACCGTTCGGACACTCCATTCTGCTGTGGTGTGTACGCTGCGGTTGGCTCGACTTGGATCCCCTTGGAAACGTACCAATCTCGCTGGTCATTGGAGCAATACTCGCGCCCTTGGTCGACAGTCAGCTTCGAAATCGAATGCCCCAGAGGGGCACTCGCCATGGCCTCGTACTCTCGAAACTTCTGGAACACCTCGGACTTCTTCTTGATGGGATATGCTGGTTCCTCGGGAATACCTGTTACCATGTCATGCTTCACGAGTGTCTGCAAACTCCACAGGTTACCGGTCACAGCTCCACACATGTTGGCCGCCACCGTATCGACGCGGAGATCTAGCTCGTAAAAGTCGACCCGCATGGGACATCTCGCAATCGGGTCACGACCTTGCTTCATGATCGCCTCCTTTTTCGTGAATGTGACATCCAGGTTCGCTTTTGCCATCTTCTTCACAGATAGCAGGTTCGCTCGAAGATCTGGTACGAAGAGGACATCGTGCAGGCTGATATAATTACCTTCCTTGTTGACGCCTTTGATTGTTCCTCGGTGCCAGCACACCAGGGATTGATCGTCCTTCGCCACGTTGATGACGATAGGTTGCTTCAACTTCGTGAGGTCGGCGAAACAGTGCTTCACATTCACAAGGTGGTCCGAGGCTCCGGAATCCAGCTTGAAGGAAACCACTCCCTCGTCCTTTGTTTGGGAGCCTCTTCCGGTCATGAAAGCCACCGCCTTAACTCCAGCAGCAGCGTTAGCTTCAGCGCGCCCTTCCGTCTTCAACTTCACACGACAGTCCTTGGACTTGTGCCCCTTCCTCTGGCAAAGGTTGCACTTTCCGGTGAACTTACCAGGTTTCTGCTTCGATCCTTGGAATGCTGTAGGTTTCTCTTGGTAGGAATTCGCTGCCCGGTCGGTTTTCTTGAGTTCCTCGACAAGAAGGCGCTCGCGAACAACATCCAGCTTCAGGTTTTCCTCACCCAGATTTTCCAGCGCCGTAACCAACGGATCGAACGACTCGGGAAGGGTAGCAAACACAATATCGTTCTCTTCAAGCTTCGCTCCGGCCAGCTTCAGTTGCCGGATCAGCTCTTCGAAGGTTTTCAGGTGATCTTTCGCGGACGCACCTTCCACCATTCGCAGCTTCGCAAGTTGCTTCCTGACGAATGTCTGCGACGAGACGGACTTCTTGGCGTAGGCGGATTCAAGGCTCATCCACATCTCCTTGGACGTCTCCTTGTCCCGCACAAAATGCAGCAAACCATCATGGACGAATGACGTCAGCAGGAACGCCGCCTTACCGTCATCTTCCTGGAACTTTGTGAGCTCGGCCGCTTCCGTCGGAGGATCTTTCTTGATGATATCCAACAGCTTCACGGACTTCAGATACTTCTCCACTGGAAAACGCAAATTGTCGAAACCGGTGCCCGAGAACTGCGGGATCCCGTGGACCAAATCCTTGCGTGAGTCGCCCATAACCTCTTGATTGTTGGAAATAACCGGAACAGCAAAGTTTGAACAGCAGAAAGGATTTATTTTACAACTAGCTTGAGTGGAGTCTTGAACAGGAATAACAAAATTTTCTCAGTTGTTTATTTAAGAAAACTTAGGTTGCTAGAGAGGCCGTCGGTCTCCAAGGAGGTCATCAGCATACTGCGTTACCGATTTACTCCAACAAACTTGAATGCCTAATAATAGATATAAATAGTTTTTAAACATGACATACCTGTTGTCTCTTTATGAACTTGCATTTCATCCAGAATATCCTGTTTCTTTAAAATGCCAATTGTTTCTAGTAGATCCACATTACGGGTCGAGAGTTAACAAAGATTTATTTGGAGTCTTCTCCTTCTTCTATGGCTCTACATTCCCACTGGAACTTGGTCTGCTTTTTAACTTACTTTAAATTTTAGTAGTGTACTATTAGCAATTCCACAGTTATTTATTGAAAGCTTTTCTATGCCTGCAATTTGCATAAATCTGTATCTCGTGTGGCAGCACAATGTACAATATACAATGGATACACCATGCCCAGGGATAGAGAATTTTTCCCATCCGAAAATATCCTTAACCGGACCGGGGATCTTACTCGCCATATTCGGACTGGCAATCCTACGCCCTTTGATCTCAAGGCTAACTGGAGACCCCGTTGGATCGGTGGAGTCGAACGTCAAAAAAAAAAGTAATAACATCAAGTATAAAATGTTCTGTGGCGTCTCAGATGTCATGTTTAAGAATAGTCGATTTCCTTTTTTTCTCAGGAGTATCAAAACGGCTCTATGCAGGGATTCAACCGAAAATGTTATCACAAATTTCTCCGGAAAGATCTTCCGGAAATTTCTCCAAGAATTATACCATAATTCTTCCTGGAATTGTTCGAGAAATTTCTTCAGGAAGTATTCTGTAAATTCCTCCAGAAATTCTTCCAGAAATACCTCTTCCGTGAACTCCTCCAAGTTTCACTGGGAAGTTCTTCAACTTTGAGGGTTATTCCAGCAATTCCTCTGATAACGGGAAATTTTCTTTCTCTCGTGGGAAAATTTCTTTCGGTAATTCCTCTAGATTTCGGTCAGGTTTTTTTCCTGGAATTCTTCCAGAAATTGTTCCTGGAGTTCCTCCATATTTTCGCATATTATTTGTATTATATATATTTTATTATTTTTATATTATTTATATATATATTCTTATATCTTTTTTTAAATGTTCAAACTTGAGTATTGGGTTAATTCGTGTAGCTAGTGACTAATTTCTGTCGAAAGTGTATTGGTTTATGTTTACTTTCAAGTGCTGCATCCAAACATTCTATTTGTTTTATTGCAAAATGTTCGCGAAAGAAGTGATCGCCAGTTTGTTGCTCGCCCAGAAGAAGCCGAAAGAGATGGCCAAGGTGGTAGGGTGCGATTTGGCAACAGTTTACCGCATAAAAAAGTCCCTGCAGGATGGTCCTAAGCAGCGGAAGCCGGGAAGCGGACGTCCGTGCTTTGCTCGCACGCCGAACGTGATCAAATCGGTCCGTGCAAAAATTGCTCGCAACCTGGTGCGTTCCATAAGAAAACTTGCAAAGGAAGCCAATATTTCGGAGAAATCCATGCGGAGAATCATCAAAGAAGACCTGCCACTTAATTACGGACCGGGTCAAGGAACTACGAGTGACTCGTTCCAAGAGATTGCTTTCCTTGTTGTTTGGCTTGATGGCGTCCAACGGTTTGAAAATGCCGCCTGTTTTCAGTGATGCTGGAGTTAAAATCAATACCGAAGTGTATATCGGTATTTTAAAGGAAAAAGTGTTTCCCTGGGTGAAGGCCAACTTCTCCGAGGACCAAAACGTTATCCTACAGCAGGATGGAGCGCCGTGTCACACGTCCAATCGAACCCAACAATGGCTGAACGATAACATGAAGTTTTGGCCGAAGGATTTGTGGCCCCCTAGCAGTCCAGATCTTAATCCGTTGGATTGTTCGATTTGGGCATATGTTGAAGCACGAGCCTGCAAAACATCACACCCTAGTGTGAAAACCCCGAAGTCAACCATAACACGCACATGGCAGTCAATGTCGGAGGACTACGTCCGAAAGGCATGCTCTGGCTAAAAGTGGAGGAGACATTGAATAAATTTGTTTAAAAGGACTTTATAAAGATAACTGCACTAGAAAATGTTGATATTATTGCTTGAATTAGTTGAAAATGGGATTTGAAAGAAATAGATCAAATTTTCGCATTATTTTCTGCCGCACCCTGTACTTAACAAAACTTCCAACACTGTCATTCGAACTAAAAGATGATTCTGTTCAAATGAATGCTATCATCGCTCGTCTCCGAACATTGACGTTCCTCTTCTATGAATAACGCGGCTGTAAACAGAGCGACAGATTTATTTGTTTAGTGATAAACCAAACAGAAATTCGACAAAGATAATCGATCAACGAGGACAGGCCGTTTGCTTAAGAAATCTATATATATAAAAATAGATTTCTGTCTGTCTGTCTGACCCTAATAGACTCGGAGACTACTGAACCGATCGGCGTGAAAATTTGTATGGAGGGGGTTTTGGGGGGGGGGGGAGGTTTTTAAGATAGTCAGAGACCCCTCCCTCCTCTGAAAGGGGGGGCTCCCATACAAATGGAACACATATTTCTTCATAACTCGAGAACTGATCAAGCAAAGAAATCCAAATTTACCATGCGGAAGTTTCTGGAAGCAAAAAATGTTTCTATGGTAGTTTGAGACCCCTCCCCGCTCTAAAAAGGGAGGCTCCCATACAAATGAAACAGAAGTTTCTGCATATCTCAAGAACTAATCAAGCAAATGGAACCAAATTTGGCATGTGGGGTTTTCTGGTGGCGAAAAATGTTTCTTTGGTGGTTTGAGACCCCTCCCCTCTCCGAGAAGGGGTGCTTTCATACAAATGAAACTGAAATTTCTTCTTAACTCTAGATCTAATAAAGCAAATGGAACCAAATTTGGCTTGCGGGGATTTTAAAGGCAATACATGTTTTTACGGTAGTTCGAGACCCCTCCCCTCTCTTTGGTTGGGGGGCGGGGCTCCCATACAAATGAAACACAAGTTTCTGCATAACTCGAGAACTAATCAAGTAAATGGAACCAAATTTGGCAGGTAGAGGTTTTTGAAGGCAAGAAATGTTTCTAAGGTAACTCAAGACCCCTCCGCACTCTGTAAGAGGGGGGCATAACACGAGAACTAATCAAGCATATGGAACCAAATTTGGCATGTGGAGGTTTTTAGAGGAGAGAAATGTTTCTATGGAAGTTTAGGACTCCTCCGCCATCTGGAAGGGGTAGGGAGGGGAGTTTCCAAACAAATCCAACACAAATTTGTGCATAACTCGAGAACTAATCAAGTAAATGGAACAAAATTTGGCAGGTGGAGGTTTTTGAAGGCAAGAAATGTTTCTAATGTGGTTTGAGACCCCTCCGCCTTCTGGAAGGGTAGACTTCCATAAAAATAAAAAATAAACATAATTTTTAACATAACTCGAGAGCCAATGAAGCAAATGAAACCAAATTTGGCATTAGGCATGTTGAGGTTTTGGGAGGCAAGAAATGTTTCTATGGCAGTTCAATACCCCTCCCCATTTAGAAGGGGGGGGGGGGGTTCCAAATAAAAAAAAAGTAATTTTAATAGAGAACTAATCAAGTAAATGAAACCACTTTCAGCATATTAGGGTTTTTGGAGGCTAGATTTCTATATACATAAAAATGAATTTCTGTCTGTCTGTCTGTCAGACCCTTATAGTACGTTCACACTACGGCCTATATTACGTGATATAGTGCGATTCATGATATAGCAGTTATATCATGTGCTATATTACGTGATATCCCATACATTTGGTCTGTCAACTAGGGGGAGACAACTTAATCTTGCATTAATTTTAATGCCAATACTATGAGTATTAGTGGAAATAATAAAATTATAATATCATTATACGGTATTATGATATCATAAACTGGCAATACAATGCTAAAATTTTATTAACAGTGTATAGTTATCGCGCATGGTTTGCTTTTTTTAACTTGTTGACGTACGGCGGAGTCGTCACCTGGTGGCAAGTCAATGTCGTTCAGCTTAGGTCCGGCACATCGAGCAGTTTACTTGTGTTGGAAGCAACAATATTGTAAACATTGCTGAGCACGTGGGTGATGACGTCAAACTACCATAACATTCCATACTGTGAGCTGAAAGTTTGACATCACCATAATCAGCTGTTCCGTGTAAAAAGGTAAACATTGAGACGAAACACAAACACCACTATACATTTCCACATCGCACGAATACCAATAAGCCAGATGATCTGTCAAACTAACATGTACACTCCAAAACGAATTTACTCTCAATCACATTATTGTCAAGATTAATATTTTAATCTTGAATTAGTGGTATTATAATACGATTTAATGCGAAAATTAAAGATGTCTCCCCCCTAGTCTGTCAATCTATATTAAGAAGAGTACTTGATATAGCTCATATCATCTCATTTACTTGATATAATTCGAAAAAGGAGTGGCTGGCAACCCAGCTGCGATAGAGCTGGGCGATATCTTTCAATCTCAAATCTCAATTCCCGTTTGGACTCAATTAAGACAAAACTCAATTTTCCAATTTGAATAATTCCACCGTCGTGTTTAGGAAGTTTAAAATCATTTGGTTTATGCAAGTTCATCAAATGAAAAACACTGAAGCGAAATTATTATTCGCTAATCATATTGCAAATTTTGCACCCAATTAGATCCTTGACGGAAGTTTTTTTTTTCAGACATAAAAATGCGCATACCATTTTCATCATACATTTGTTAATTTTGCAGGTACAATGTTCGTTAGCGGGTACGTATTTCGGGGTGCTGTATCAGATAATCGGTATGTTTGCAAGCTTTTCCCTTTGTAGATAAACTGTGAACAATTTTTGTAACAATCAAATATTCTCACAATAGTCTAAAACCAAATCGGAAGGCCAAATTCAACAGAATTATTCCTCACCCATGTCGGTTTTGATTTTCATCGACTAATTGACATCGAGAAGATTCAAGCAGATTTTTCGATGCTATCAACGTTGCACTTAATTTTCCTAATAGAAAATGCAAAAATCAAGGGACGTAGCTTTTGATTATTAAAAATGTGTAAAGTTATTTTGGGGCTAGGAAAGGTTCTTATGATTGCTTGAGACCCCTTCTCTCTCAGGAAGGGGCGCTCTCATACAAATGAGACACAAATTTCATCATAACCCGAGACCTAATCAAGCAAATTGAATCAAATTTGGCATGTGGGGGGTTTTTAAGGCAAGAATGTTTCTATGGTAGTTCAAGACCCCTCCCTCTCTGAAGAGGGGGGGGGGGCTTCAAACAAATGAAACTCAAATTTTTATTATAATCGATGAGCCCAGTGTGATAGTTCGAGAACTAATCAAGCAAATGGAACCAAATTTGGCATGTGAGGGGTTTTGAAGGCAATGATTGTATGGTGGTTTGAGAAACCACCCCCTCTGAAAGGGAGGGCTCCCATACAAACGAAACACAAATTTCTACCAAAAATGAGAATTATCCAGGTTACTTACACACAAAACGTGTATTTCTCGGGTAAGAAGCATGTTTTGATAGAAGTTTGAACCCCTGCTTATTCAAGAAAAAAAAAAACTCATTTCGAAAAAAAAACCACAAACGTGCCAGTTATATTAAATTGTCCTTCATTTAGTTGCAAGCGTAGCAGCGCACGCACCGGGTTCAGCTAGTGTGATATTAAATTCATAAGGTGTGCATAGCACATTGTGACAATAGTTCTGAAAAAAATTGTCACGACTTATCGGATACGTGGTGTGACAGGAAAATTTAAAAAAAAATCTAATTGAGTAGGCTGATTTTTCCCAGACGGTACATACTTAACAAAACTTCCAACACTGCCATTCGAACTACAAGCTGATTCTGTTCAAATGAATGCTATCATCGCTCGTCTCCGAACATTATCATCTGGCGATCCTACTGGGTCGTGTTTCCATAGCCACTCAATCAACGAAGAATGAATCACAGGAAGGCAGAGCTGTTGTCCATTCGGTTTGCGTGGTGGAATGAAGTAATCTACAAAACGTCTAATCTTGTTCACTCACTGAGTTCCTGCGTATGATGCCTCTACCAATACATTTATCGATGTGGTTGTTTTAAGCACGGATAACAATGAATAATTTTCGCCGATTTTTTCGGCAGTCACCAGCACTATTCGCTAGTATGACAGAAGATTCTACTTTGGTTGAATTGCAGACGTGGAGTATTGAAACCATTTAAAAGGAAGATTTTCATATATATATTTCACTGAATCGTGTTGTTTCTGCTGTTGACGTTCCTCTTCTTTGAATAACGCGGCTGTAAACAGAGCCACAGAAACAGAAATTCGATAAAGAGAATCGATCAACGAGGACAGGACGTTTGCTTAAGCAATTAATAATAAAAAAAGATTTAACAAACAATTTTGTGGAGACTTCGAGCTGTTGAATGTTTTTGAAGTTTCACCGAATTTATTAGCGAAAGTTTACCAGATCCATCAAACGCCGAACAGATGTCAATTAGAAAATTAAAAGAACCTGATTTCATCACACGCAACGCAACAATTCCGGTTAGGTGACACACCGAAATAAGAAAAAATAAATATGCTGATAATCCCAGCAATCGTTGAGCTCAAAACCAACAAAACAAAATTTAACAAAACGTTTTTCATTCGATTAATTTTTCCCGAAACCACCCGCAAAGTGGTGCTCCCGGGATCATAATTAAAAACATCATCCATCGATTTTTTATTCGCATCTCCGCAGTGATATTTTTTCGAATTAATAAAAAAAAATCCTACCCTCTCAGCCAATTGAAAAGCGCCGGGTTGGGTGTGGTTGTTGCCGCATTTTTCATTATAATCATCAGTATTATAATATTTTACTGCCAGGCAAATGGATGGCAAAAAAAGAAAACAGAAAATTTGGGGAGCCACCGGCAGTGGGATTCGAACCGAAGCTGGGCGGGAAAAGTGCCCCGCGCTGCGCCATCACTCCACGCACAGACACACACTCTCACAAGCTCTGCTGTTGCCTGGTTATCGGTCGTGTCGGATTGTTGCTCCCACACCCGCCCGAAAGTAGGCAACCGGCGATCGGGTGGTGTCAATCGTATCGAGAGGTAAACATTTGCACCGTGATCTACCTTTCGCCCTTCGATGGGAAGGGTTTTTATTTTCAACTGAAAATTTATTTTTCACGCGTGGTCCCAGCAGGCTTGGGGAATTTTTTGTCTGCCCCAGCTGCGCATGTTTTCGAAAAATGCCACCGAGCAGGCGACGGAGTCGACTGGCGATGACAGTAATGACGACGGACGAACGGACGGGGGGGTGTTTTTCGAATCGGCCGCAGCAGTCCTGGAGGGGAGGTCGGGAAACGAAGCGCGGTGCTCATAATGTGCATTTTTCGGATTTAAATTTAATGTGCAAGTATAATTTTTTAACCCCGGCCTTTTTTGTTTGCATCGATTTTCGGGGTTGATGGTTCGGGGTAGCCGGGAAAATTGTATAATATTGAGGTGCAATATTTTTTTACCTCGCAGCCTCACGGAACGAATGAATGGACGGCCGCAGGATGGTATTTGGCAACAAAAAAAAAAAGCTGCAGTTTGCACACTGTGGAGTGGCGAGCGAATGAAACAAAACAAAAAATATGGAAAAAATGATTTTTATATTTATTTGTGGGATGATGATATTTTTTCGATTTCAGGAAGCCTCTGCAGTAAGCCCCATGGCAAAGAGTGCAGCCGAGGGGTCCTCCACGCTGCCTGGTGGGAAATGAATAAATTATGTTGATATTTTAAAATGCAGTGTACATCACACCAGAAATGTCTGGTAATTGCTTATTGATTTTTGTTTGATGTTTCCGTGAATTGCGCAAAAAACCATGGTGAATTGACAAAAGAAGAATCCACGAACGGACGGAAATATGTCGGGAGGAATTTTTATGTTTCACTCTGTCGCTCAGGAAGGATGAAACTGGCAAATTTTTGCGGAAATTGAGCATTCGTCAACTGAAACTAATCGTTTGATTGAATTTCCCGGACGGAGTGATTCAAAAATTGTGTTTGCCCACAGTAGGATTTGAACTTTCGGAGCCTCATCATTTTCCTTCCAACTGAATGCGCATAAATTGCGATGCCGCGCTCGACCGGGACGACGTAGGTTGCCGAAATAATCGATATTTCGGTTGACGTTCAGCCACCCCCCAAGATGCTGGTGGCGGATTTTGCCGAGTAAATAGAACCGTTCGGTGGAATGGGGTCCTCACTGTTGTACATATATTTGCCCCGCGCTGCACCGTAAGCAATGATGCCCAATCGTGTGGATGTGCGATTTCGATAATTAGATTGAATTTGAGATGATGTCGTTGCAGAAATGGGCGCTGAAAGACGGCCTTAGTTTGGGGGGGCTTTCGCTCTCAGATGCATGCGGTCAGCGTTATTCGATATGGAAGCTAAGGTTCAGGTTAAAACGTTGGGCCATTGAGGGTGGCTGAAAGGCTGAACTGAATTCGACTGTGGTTCGTAAAGTTTTGGTTGAATCGAAGAATCTAACCTTCTCTCAAAATTCCTCAAATTTGGAGACGTTTCAATCGAAATTGAAATTTCAGGTTTGCTCTAGGATAACAAACTGGCTGAAGGTCCTCGATGTTAAGATTCACATTGGAGCCCATCAGGGTGTCCCTTGCTAAGGCGGGAGGGGATGTAGATGCAATATTCTATCTGGGAAATTCGTAGTCATCATAAATTGGGGTATTTTCATCTTCAGTTTCAGGGCATAGTTGAGTGAACTATCAAAATCACGAAACGATAGGATTTTCTCATGCATGGAAAGTATTCATACCAACAAAACAATCCAAACATGTGGAAAACGTTCAAGGTCCTTGAAGCTAAGTTTGATAGTTTTTCGATTTCTAAGAATTCAGCTTCGTCAAGTTTCAACGTTTTTTCGGCTTTCAAATATTTTGCACCATTTGGACTTCCTTTCAAGAAATTGTTTTCACTGTTGTCTAGAGAAAACTTCCCAGAGCTTCAGGAAACGTCCACAAAAATCAAGGAACTTCCCCAATGATTTAATTTTCCAGAAGTTCAGTGAACATATCAGATGTTCAGAGACCGTCACAGAAATTCAGAGAACTTCCCGGAAGTGCACAGAGCTTTCCAGATACTCAGGATTCTTCCCAGAAATTCAGAAAAAATCTCAGAAGTCTTGGGATCTTCCAGGAATTTCAGGGAATCTCTCCAAAGATCGGAGAACGTTCTAGAATTTCAGAAAACGTTCCAGAAATTCAGGAAGCTTCAAATTATGTTTGGAGCATTTTTAAAAGTTTAGGGAATATTCCAATGATTTTTCCAAGTTTAGGGAGGTTCCTTGAACTTCAGGGATCATCCAAGTAGCTTGAGAAACTTTCCAATAGTTCAGGGAACATTTTCGAAGTTCAGGGTACGTAAGTTTTATGAAGAGTTTAAACTTCTTCCAAAAGAATCCAAAAACCAACCACTTTTTCAATGTTTAATCAAATTCGTTGAATGTCCGCCGCATCACAATCTTGGAGATGCTCAAAAGTTCTTGTAATGTATAACTATTTATTTCACATAAATTCCATCAACTTATTAGAAATTTGGCAAATCGACCAACTTCCCAGGTTTTTTTTTTCAATTTCTCGTAAATTGTTAAAATATTTGTGACATTCTACTTTTTATCATGAAAGCAGTACCAAATGGAAATCTGAATAACTTCTGGGAAGCCAAATCTGCTTCTCAAAGTTCCGGCTATTTCCAGAAAGTTCCTTCTATTCCATGGATGATCAGCAAGCTTTTTGGAAGTTCAACCAAGTTTCCAGAAACGTTGAGAATTTTTCGGCAATTCAATGGACTTCTCTGAAGTTTCACCACTTTTCTCCTCAAAAGAAAGCGAGCAAACGTTATGATTATGTTGAAACTGCCAATAAGTTTATTGAACTTCCGAGAAGCTTCATCAACTTTGTCAAGTTCATTATATGTCCACCCAATTTTCATAGATATTCCAAATTTAATAATAATTCAGAAAATAATTTTTAAACAGTTTGTATAGTTTCTAGAAGCTTATATAAGTTCTGGCCAAGTCGTGTAATTGCCGAGAAGTGCATAGAATTGCCTAAAAGCTGTAGAATTTGCAATTGATTAATATAATATTTAAACAAAATTCCTGGAAAAATCAGAGATTTTTCGAACTTTTTCTCCGATAAATACGAATTGAATCGATCTTCAAGATATCATCGATTTCCCCCAGAAATCTTATCAAAACTGCCACAGTAAAATATATCCTCTCCCCCAGAAGATAAGCCTGAATATCCTGATCCCCATTAAACCAGCCAAAAGGTTCTAAAGTTCTGTCCAATGAGAATCCTCAATCGCTCATTGTGTTGCAGCGGCACGGAAAGCGACCGCTGCACAGCGGTCAAAAAGTCGATTTTAACGCTCTGAACTGATAGTTCCCTTAATAGTGACGCTAGAGCGATGGTGTCTTTGGCAAAGTTGATGGATATGACAAGCTTCATAATTTGACGGCATGATTTTTGTGACCAATCCCCCTAAAAGTGAGATAAAAATTCAACTTTTTTAGGATTTTGAGATAGAGAGTTGATGTCTTCAGCAAAATTGTAGAAAAAGTCAATACAAACAACTTTGCTGAAGACATATAAATCGCATGTTTCACTCAATTGGAGATATAGTGTTTTATAAGAACTAACCTCCAAAAACACATTTTTCATCGAAACATTTTGTTCTTAATTTTAAGGACAATACAATGTTCTACAAAGTTATTTGCGGTATCAAAATACAAAACTAGAACATACTATACCTGCATTGTTTCAGTGGAATGAGTTATTGAACTTTTCTGTTTTTTTCGTCGTATTTTCGACGGCTGTACCACACTTAGAAGCGAGTAGGAGCAGATAAAGTTGACTGCATCTAATAATGCATTATAAGAGCTTTCAAGTGGTGGTTAGTTAGTCCGTCCACAACCGTGTGCTGGGAAGTTATGCTCAAAACAAACATCGATGGTTTTACTATATTTCATGATTTAAACAGTACGAAAATTTGCGTTGCAAATCCACCCAACTGCCCGCAGTTCCGGCCCATCGAGAGATTTTGGGCAATAATGAAGTGGAAGCTTAAGAAAAGTGGAAAAACGGCTCGGGACGCGACTCAGATGACCAAAATGTGGAACAAATGTGCCAAGGAAGTTGACTCCGGAGGAGTGCAGCGTTTGATGGGAGGAATAAAGAAGAAAGTGCGAATTTTCATAAGAAACGAAGGGAAATGATTTGCACTGATATTTTAGACTACTTGTCGTCACGGCTTGGCATTTCCGGCCATCTCGAGCATTTCACCGGCCAGGTATTCCCTCACCGCAGTGAAGTAGACGGAAGCTCCGGCACCAACGAATTCGGTGTAGTGCCCTTCCAAAGCAGACGGTGAATGCGATCGATGCAAATTTGTCACATATTACCTGGAGAGAGTCGCTCGATGGTCGACTTGACGGTCGGTAGCCGAGCGCTGTCTCAACATCTCCGAGATCGCTGAAAGACTGAAGGAAAATTCCAACGTTTCCCCCTTGAATATCTTTTCCTGATGCATAGGAGACGTTCCTTACTTAAATATGAAGTCTGTGCTAGGAAAGTACTGTGTATTTGGTAAGTTTGCTCTGAAAAATCGGCATTATAAGCCATCCCCTTATATTTGCGTTAATTTCAATAGTTGAATGTTAAAAATCAATAGTTTTTAATATTGGAATCGAGGCGTAGAAAAGGTTCCGATCGATTGGTGCAAACATTTTGTAAATCAGTCGTAGAATGACTTAGTTATTAACGTTCAAAACCTACATTCTTTTCGTGACGCTCCAAATTTTTGCAATTCGAACGTGTACCCCAGTATTGAAAACACAGACATAGTCCTACGTCAAAATTGTTGATTTCAAACCACAGGAACATATTGCTTGCCATACCAGTACCTTTCGACCGAATTTCTCCGCTTGAATCGACCTGTCCGCATCGCTCGCATCCTCCCCAACGACGGCAGTAAAGTATTGTGGACCTGGAAGGGTTTTTGAGTCCTCCTTTACATAGGTCTCATCGTCCATCAAAACGCATGCATCCGGACGCTGCAAAAGACGCGAATACAATTTCCGGGCCCTTGTTGCTGCTCGCTTCTTCTGTTCTGCACTTTGTTTCGAGATTTTCTGCTTCTTGTAGGTCTTCAGGTGGTTTCGCCTCTTGATACGCTGGATCATTCCGACACTCGTTCCTGCTTTTTTGGCCAAATCACGTATTGACATTGATTTGTTCTTCATGATTAGAGATACCACTTTCTGCTCCAGTTTCGGGTTGGAAGAACCGGGTTTTCTGCCTCTTCCTGGTAGCTCATCCAAAGAATAGTGTTCCCCAAACTTATTAATGATGGTTTTAACACTCGCATGATGAATTCCAAACCGCTTCGCCAATTTTCGCACCGTAATACCCTTCTCACTTCGCCATGTGTCCAGAACCATAATTTTCACTTCCTTTTCAATACGCGACATTTTGAAAACGCAGAATTTGACCCGCACAAACAAGTAAACAAAAGAAAGCTGACAGTCAAACGCACAGCATGCAGTGTTCAGAGCATAAAAAAACATCACAAATACATGCGTACAACGCAAATGTATGTGGATAGCTTATATTCGATACACTCCTTATTTTATTTGGGAACAAGGTAAAGAATGGTTTCGCAAAAATAAGGTACGCTCATACTCTCAAATACATTGATTATTCATATACTTTTTCCGTTTTTCAACTGTCACAAAGTTTCTGGAGAATCTCTTATATTTTAAGGATCCTTGGCCTTTTCAAATTTACACATATTCTTGAGGTCCTTCTTGTTTTGTAGCAATTCAAGTGTGCATTACAAAAATGGACTGATTTTAGCGATTCCGCATGCAATTATCCTGCCACCAGGTGGTGAATCCGATCGTAGCAACCCTGTTGGGCACAACAACAAAAATGGCAGCGTAATCAATCACCGAAATGGAGCGGCTGAAGGTGCTGGTGAAATACATCTCTTCGGCAAAGCGCGACATCGTGTTCATAATGGATGAAGAGACCTTCTTGTCGCTTGACGTCAAATATATCTTCTATTCTCAATTCCCGAAGAAGGTCTTTCTGTGGCTGATGACCAGTGAGAAGGGAATGTCCAAGTCACTTCTCTTTCCATCGTGGCTTGCGGTGAACAAGGAGATATACAGTACAAAATACCTGCCGTAAGTTGCCCCACTTCATTAGAAAGTATCACACGAAGGAGAATGTTGCGTTTTAGGCGCACCTGGACTCAGCTCATAATGCCAAAAGATCCATTGGAGGAGATGGACCGGATAAAGATAAACGTTGTATTGATGACCGCTAACACTCCCAACGTCCATAAGCTGCGACCGATAGAAAATGTTTTCTCGAGCCGCAAATTGAGGATCTACTCCAATAATTTCGTGGCCAAAACGGAAAGCCGAGATCAAGAAAGAGCTGCCGAAATTCATCTTTTCATCGGCCATAGATAAAGGTTTCGGTCCACTGCTGTAGGGCCGCTCGGCAGAAGCATTTTGGTGGAATGTTCAATAAACGTATTCTGTTACGAAAGTTTGTGCAATTGAATTACGTTTTGTATTTTTTTTTTTTTTTTTGCAGCGCCATTCGAAATTAATCCATTTATTTTAATGCATACGTACATTTTGAAAAGCACTGGAGTTAAAATTATGTAACATACTTAAGTCTTGAAACCCCCTTTTGTTTTGATTCTCAGAACGGTATGGAATACTTCTTAAATGTTTTTGAATATATCAGACCAGCTTAACGTTAGTTCATTTACCAAATTTTCCGTAACTATGCTTCGTATTTAATTCTCTTTTTGAAATCTTACATAATTATCTGAAGTTTTCCCTAGTTTGACTTTGATGTAGTTAAAACTTTTTCGCTGTCTTTTGATTTTATTTAACTAACATATCAAATAGTTTATTCAATAAATTCCCAAAAAAGCAGAGCAATTTTGTCAATAGATGTCTCAAGGTACATAGTATCATTAAAAATCCTGATTCACAAGAAAAAAGTCGTTGAATATCAGTTAAGATTCTACAGATTCTCAAGAAAAATAGCTTCCATGCTTCTAAAAATTTACCTCTTTTTTAGAAATAAAATCTGCTTTTTTTTAAATATTATTGAGCTTCTGAAAAATTCCGCAACACTTAAAATTTAAATAGAAGTTTTTTTAAATTACTAGATTATTAAAGTTAGTAGATGTCATTAAAAGTTCTTTGAAAATCATATTGGAACCCTTACATTCCAAACAATCTTTACTTCTTGATTATCTGATAGTTTCCTGAATTTCTTGAATATGGGATTTTCCAGTAGGATAAAAAGATTTGAAGTGAATGCGTTGGCATCTTTAAAACGAATAAACTGTAAATGTAGTTTTGCGAACAATATTCTCTGCGTAACTGAATAATTCTTAAGTTATCAGTCCACTATCAATAGAAGGCATGGTGATGCTCAAAAAACGTTTTGCAAATTTTCAAAATATTAAAAATCATGACTTAACTTGAGGTCTATTTCAATATAAAAGAAGCCTCAATACTAGGCTCTGAAACATCTGAACAAATGAACAGTTTTCCGAAACACTTTTTTTTTATAAATATAGGATGCTTTAGGTCAACAAACAAAACATGCCAACTTCATATGGGAAATGAAATCGTTTCAGAATAATTTTCATTTTCTTGATTGATATCAATGCCTGTATAACTTTATCGCAATATCTGTATAATGTTTGTAATCTATATGAGGTCTGTATGCTAGATCAAATGTCTGTATAAATACAGACATGTATGTATATCTGGCATCCCTGATATAAAGGGTGTATTCGATAAAAATGGCACACAGAAAATCTTCTGTAACTTTTGAATCGTATGAGTGAAAAACCTAGAAATTTGAGTAGATCTTATCCATAGTGTATTATCTACATCTGCCAAGTTTCATAGTTATACATTCAGTAGTTCCAGTCATGTCGTCGAAACAAGAAATTGTCCGTGAGAAAATTTTGTGCACTCACAATCAAAATCCAGGGGCGTCCCACCGGTGGATTGCTGAAAGGCTTGGAATTGCAAATACAACTGTGTCTCGTGTAATAAGAACCTTCAAGGAGCGTCTGAGTGTCCAAAGGAAGGTAGGGAGTGGTCGTAAAAGTGGTCCAATGGACAGTAAAATGGCCAGGAAAGTCGTACAACAATTCAAGAACCGTCCAAACATGTCAATTCGAGATGTCGCTAAAAAGTCTAAGGTGTCAGTCGGTTTTGTGCAGAAAACCATGAAGCGTGCTGGGTTACATGTTTACAAAGTGCAAAAAGCCCCAAACCGGAATGAAAAACAAAACATCACTGCGAAAACCCGCGCCCGGAAACTTTACACGAAGCTGCTCACCAAATCCGGTTGCATCGTGATGGATGACGAAACATACGTCAAGGCCGACTTCCGTCAACTTCCTGGGCAAGAATATTTCGTTGCCAAGTCGAAGTTCGATGTTCCGGAGGATGTTCGAAAGAAGAAACTATCGAAATTTGCAAAGAAGTTTCTAATCTGGCAGGCGATTTGCGGATGTGGTGAAATAAGTGCTCCCTTCATCACTTCCGGAACAATAAACGGTGCGATTTACACGGAAGAGTGCCTTAAGAAGCGTCTCTTGCCATTCATTAAGAAGCACAAAGGATCAACTCTGTTTTGGCCTGATCTAGCATCCTGCCACTACGCTCGAGACGTATTGGAGTGGTACCGAGCCAACGGAGTCAATTTTGTGCCAAAGGATATGAACCCACCAAATTCACCGGAACTTCGTTCGATTGAAAAATTCTGGGCAATTATGAAAACGGAACTTCGCAAACATCCCAAAACTATAAAAACAGAGCTAGAATTGAAGAAAATTTGGGTAAAAACAACAAAAACACTGGGAAAATCGGTTGTACAAAATTTGATGGGTGGAGTGAAAAGGAAGGTGCGGGCATTCGGGATGGGAGACGAAATTGAATAAAACAAATGTTGTAAATCAAAACTCAGTAGTAGTTCTTCATTCCCTGAAAATTTCAAGAAAATCAGATAATCAGTTTAATTTTGATGAGTATATTTGTGTGTGCCATTTTTATCGAATACACCCTTTACATGTGAGGTTAAATGCCGTCGATGACGCTCTTGCATAATTATTTTTCGAGCTGTTTAAGCAAAGTAATTGGTGAATAAAAACAGCAATTAAAGTGTCCAATTTGCTTGAAAGTGTTAAATGGATGCTGTGTTTAAATTTACATTAAACACAGAGCGAATTACAACGAACAACTTAACCTAACACCCAGTGGGACAGTATGGATATTTTCGTTTTGCAAAAAGTTTCACTGGCTGGAGCGGGATTCGAACCCTTACTTCACATGCAAATCGCTTGAACGACAGGTGACGCTGCTTTGATGTTCTACCTTGCGAATGAAATATTATGAAAATTTAGGGGGGGAATTATGTTAGCGTAATTAGAAAAGATTGTTTTGGTGTGTAGGGGGCTTCAAATGGTGAGTTGACAACTTCGAAGGAGGGTGCGACCGACCTCTCGTCCTCACAATTTCCTACCTCACGCCTCCACGAGTCATATGATCACAAAAGACTGCCAGCTGAAACATGGAGACGCTGGTTGGCGTAGCCTGGGCAACGTTGTCAATCGGACAATAGCGAAGTGAGGGGGTGCGACCGAAGATCTTATACCTTTAAATCATATTCTATATTTTCTATTCTCATTTTACTAATAATTTCAGCACGCTTTGGAATCATCTTTGCATTCCAAAACTATGTAAGAGCCGGGAGCAACATGCCAGGTATCAAAGGCGGAATTTGTATCTCAGCATTTCAGCATACCATTTTATTTAAAATTGCACTTCTGAACTTCAACTATTATATTCATAAAAGGCTGGCATGTGCTTATACGTAATGTAGGATTATATTTTAATGTTGTGTTTGTGGTATTATGGTAAGATAAGCCATTTCTTTCAGAAATTATCCCACCGGACTCTTCGTTCACTCTATCTTTGAAATGTTGCTAGAACAGTACAAAGAAACATATTACAAATATTACTATGTTTTATAAAATAATATCTTTTATTGAAATTTTATCTTTTATATTTCGAATGATC
The DNA here is from genome assembly GCA_024533555.2 of Aedes koreicus. Taxonomy (NCBI): domain Eukaryota; kingdom Metazoa; phylum Arthropoda; class Insecta; order Diptera; family Culicidae; genus Aedes; species Aedes koreicus. Next base: position 59,197 of record JAHHFK020001200.1, read on the forward strand.
TATTCTGTTTTCAGCTTTCCCAGGACTAGTAGGATATTGATACATATCTAACTTTTATTTATTTTTCAGTAACAATCCATTCAAGTTTGAAATTTGAATAAATTAGCATTTTTGTCTATAATGGTATCTTAATTTGTTGTGTACAAAATATATTATATATTAAATAACATATAACGGGGAAAGGGAGGGACCATCAGGGCACCCAAGTAAAACGATTTGGATAGGGAGCATGGGACTGCCTCCTCCCTATTGTTAACATTTCGTGGAACGAGGGCGGGCTCTTCGACCCCATCTATTGGGTTTATTCTGTCAATCGAGGGCTCGATTCTAGTGCTGTGAGTGTGAACTTGCTTTTGGAAGGAGATTCTCTTCCCTATATTCGCGGGTTTCGCGTAAGTGTCTCTGCTTACGGGCCCGCCCAAACGTTTTTGGCCCTTCATACAGGAGCTTGATGATCACATACAATAATAGAATCCTGATCAAATCGTTTTTCAGATTATTCCACTGCTATGGAAAGTTTCCTTGCTGCAATAGATGGTAGTATTACATCATCATCATCATCATCATCATCTGTGTTTACGCATAATTTGGGTATGTTCACTTTTGGGTGAGTGTGTATTTTTTTATTTTGCGCTGGGGCAAAGAAAGAACTGGTAAAAGTAGGAAAATGTAATCATTTTTAAGTTTTAACTTGTTGTATTGACAAGCAATTGCCGAAAATCTTAAAAATCTTGGTTTATCTCAAAAATCTGTAATATTTACATACACATATCTGTATGAAATAAATGAAAAAAATCTGTGTCAATCTAGATTAATCTGGCAGGGGGCGATTTGCAGTGCCAAGGCTGTGTACCAATTCACAAATTCATTTGAATTTTACTTAAATTTGACAGATGAAAATCCTTTTTTGTGATTGATCAACAAACTTTCGATAAGATGTCTGTCAAAACTGAGTTCGCGTCTGTCAGAAATAAGTCAGCTCGAGTAGCAGACTTAATCGATTATTTTCCATCTGTTAAGTTTAGGTGAAGATTAAAATTAATTCGCGAATTGGGACACAGCCCAAATGTCGACCAAAAGTAGCCGCCTTAACCTGGAATCACCATGCGGGAGAAGATGTGGTTTCCAACAATTTTGTGGCCGAATCCGAGAAGTGGCTGATCAAAGAAGCGAAGAAAGTGCTGAAGAATATCCCAACATCGTTTTTTATCTACGGAAATGCCCAGGCTTTTGAATTGCATGAAATATAAAAATTTTCAATTACAATCCAAGGGGGAGCTTGATTATCGAAAATAAATTCAGTTGTCTTCCGCTAACGACGAGATTACCTTCGAATAATTCACTGTGTTTATGTGTGTGTGTTTTTTTGCAAATATAAATCGGTGTGTCTGTGTGTGTGAATCAATTCATTCGGATAACCCCGCTTGGCTAGTTGATGTGGAAGCACTGTGCTCATTTTTTAACACCCACAGAACCCAAAAATTAAATGAAAATAAATACTCCAACTTTGCCCGGATCCATCGGAGACAGAGCCGAAGCGGATCCCGGAGGACATGTCAGTTTTTTATTGTCATTATTATTATCGAATCATTATTTGTAAAAACACTCTTGCAAAATTGATATTAATGACAATATGCAATATTTATTCGCGCTGCACCCAAATGCCCGGTGGACCGAAAGCCTCAATCTATTAGCGTGTGTGTGTGTGTCGTCATTCCTGATCCCTGGTCCACAAAAGCAAAAAAAAACCATATCCCAACTCGAATTTCAAAAATTGTCCTCCCCGAACAGAAAAATCAATTGAACGCGTCCGCGTCTTGACCTCGACCCCCATCATCATCGTCACCAAATGGACCCCAATCCTATCAACCAGAAGAAACAAAAAAAAACCCCAACCCTCCGAATCCCACTCGATCCAGACACGCTTTTGGCAACTGGAAAAATTATCATCCAGCTCCATCATGCGTTCATAATACGAGCACATGACACCCCTTCCTCCCCCCCACGGACGCATCCACCGACATCCGTGGCCTACTACTGCCGAATGTGGGGTGGTCGAATTCGCCATATCGCTCCCCGTTCACTTGGATGCACCCCGGCGGAGAGACGGTTTTTATTTCCATCGCTTTCCTTTCCTTGCCTTCCTAACCTCAATCGCTGCTGCTGCTGCTGCTGCCGGTGTGCAGTTCTAACCTCAAAAGTGCAGTAAAAATCCGAACGCTACTGCAGCTCGTTTTCGGGACAACAGTGCAAGTGCAAAAATTGTGCAGTCATCATCGACATCATGTTGCAATGCAGCCGGGGTAAACGAACGAACGGGAGGGGAAAAAAACCCGGGGAGTTTGTCCCCCAAATGGGGCCTTTTTCGCATAATATGTACGATTCGAAAAAATAATAATGCATCAACACAAACGCACACAAATTTGCAGCCGGAAAAAAGCATAAATTTTGCAAAAACCCATGAATTTGTATGCATGCAAATGTACACACACACACATACCATGAAAGGGGACCAGCAAAAACACGGATTTTTCCCTGCTTCCTTTTTTTCCATCCCAAAAAACGGCACTGCAGCCTCAATGTGGGCTAATTGTTCTGTTGGTTTGCATGCTGCATACATGTGTGTGTGTGTGTGTGTGTGTGGGCTGCTATTTGCGTAGTTGACGAGCGAAAAAAGAAAAATCCATCCTCCATGTAGGCACCGAAAATGATATTTTTTTTTTTATGCCGGCGGTTCTAAATCGCGGATGCATTTGGCAGGGAGATGCTGCTGTCGGTGTGCAGGGGGAGAAGGCTGGGTTGAAATTTAAAGGGCTGATTAAAGTAGGCTTTGAAAAAATGAAAACCGGAAAATGTTGGGGAAATAATCTATGAGCAGTGTGAGTTGATAAGGTCACGATTTGTGATCTTTTTTTTTTTTAGTATTGAGGGACATGGACGGCTTCAAGTGAAAACTGGTATAATAATAATTAGGGAATACAGTCGATTGTTTCTTGGGACTTGGATTGGGTAAATGATACCCGACTGTATTTTATGGCAAATAACGAGGTGTAGTTGCCATGAAAAAATGACGTGTTTTGCTTTAGCTGCGTCGTTTTTGCGGGAATAAAATTTAAAAAATATTTCTTTTTTGTTTTTTTTTCCATTGGCGTACCTAGTCCTTTTCTCTAGGGGGGCTGAAGCCCCCTGGTTTTTTTTCTTAATTTTATCTTTTAGTGAAAGACGCAATTGTGTCTTGTTTTTATTATTTTCATTGAACTCATTATATCAGAAAGTAAAAAACAGTTGTGTTCTTCATCAATTAACGGAGTAAGATACAACAAGAAACATTTTCTTCAAAAATTGTCATTTTGGAACACTTGTTATTCAAAAGGAAAGCCTACGATTTTTGGAGCCAAACTCCTCAATGATTTTCTGTTTATCAAACTCTTTCATTAGACCTGCTTCAATATGCAAAAGCGACAGTGACGAAAACCGATCTTGTCCCATGGTAGATCTCAACCACGTCTTTATCCTCCTCATAGCCGAAAAACTTCTTTCGGCTGCGGATGACCCAACGGGAATGGTGATTGCAAGCTGCAATCCTTTCGACAAATTTGACATAATCGTAGCATCCACATTACTCCGAATGAACTCTGCATCCCACTCGGACTCCTTCTTGATTCTTCTCAGGTAACTCTTGTAAACTCGTATCTCCGCTTCCAGCTCCGTCCTATCGATGCCAACTTCATCCTTATAGGTATCGATGAACAGTCTACTTCCATCCATATCAAGTAATTGAAAGCGATCAATACTTTTTGCAAGATCCAAATTGTTGAATCGTTTCTCCATCGCTTCAACTACAGCATCGATATCGGGCTCATATACTTTCGAACGCCAGTAATCTTTGTCTGTCATTTCTTCATCTGCAATATCAACACCATGGCTCCCTGTATTTTCCAACACTAAATCCTTCAGAGCAGAGCTTCGAATACTCTTACGCTTTTTCGATGCCCTTGGTGCTTCCAGTGATAGGTCATGGTTAGCGGAAAATTCTTCCATAGCAGCCCAAAGATCATTGAATTGATTCCACTTTTCCTTTAGGGTATCCAACGTGTCTGTTAGAAGTGTCGCTGAGCCTCCAAGAGTAGCATCTTGCTTTTGAAAATAGCTGGACAGAACATTCATCAGAGATAAAATGTAACCCATGGTGAACAAGCAAACCACAAACTCAGGTTTCGAAACAGAGGCAAGAATACCAACGGCAGTTATTGCGTCTTTATCTTTTCCATGCTTTGCTTCTTCCGAAAGAGTTTCTGTTATAGCCTCGTAGTTTTCAATCAAGCATGGTTGTACTCAGACTTCCCACCTCTTTTTGCTTGACACCAAGCATTTTTTGAACTTCCACATACTTGGAATGGCTACTTGGTTTGTTGAAGTGGATGTAGATTGACTCAATGACATTGAAAAATGAAACTGCCTTCGGAATACCATTGCAAGCATCAAGTATGACTAAGTTGATTCGAAGCGCCATGCAGTGAATATATTCAGCCTTTGGGAAATGCTGTTTCATGTTCATCTGAACATCCATTATGCTTCCCTCACATTACCGATGCCCCGTCGTATGATTGTGCAACAAGCAACAGATCATATATGCCAAGATCCTTGAGCGAATGAATAATCTCTGCAGCAAGACTTGTTGCGTCTCTTGCTTCAGAACATTCGATGAATTTGATGAATCGTTCACAAGGTCGAAAACTTTCTGGATACCGAAGAACTATCGACATTTGTTCTTCCGTGAAACATCGCGCTTCATCAACAATAATGGAATACTTGCCAGCCGTGCGAACTCTTTCACAAATAGCACGCTTCATAACTGTCCCCACTGATATAATCATCTCATTCTGAAGTTTTTGACTTGTGTAGCTGATTCCCCTTGTTGGCAGAATCTTCCCCTTCTCTGTGACCACGGTATGATAATCCTTGCTCACCCAAATACAACACGATGTCAAACAACGTCGTGAGGTACGTCATTGTGCTTTCCTCTTTCAGCTGGGTTTGAAAAATTTGGTCAGCTACGGAATATGCTTTCGTTTTGTAGAACAAATATTTTTCGTGGCTTTTCTTGTGTAAATTTGAACCCTCGTGTGCTGCAAGTGCTTCGATCAGTTTCCTCCACTTGTTAGAACCCGAAACGATAAAATTCTCCCGCTGCTCTCGAACTTCAGTCTCAACCGTAAATAATCTGCACCAAAAGCAAAACACGGCGTCCTTACTTAAGCTGTACTTCAACCACTGATGCGTAGAATAGTATTTGCCGGAGAACGCACGAAGTTGTTAACCATCACGAGTTTTCGGGAAGAGCTCGAGCTTTGGTTGTTTTGGACCGGTTTCAAGCGTCCCCAGATCGTTGTCGATAGCTCTGGATCCACATCCTTTGTCCGAAAACTCCGGTTGAGAGGCGACAATCTTGCTTTGACACGCTGAACTTTCCGAACCGACCTGATCGCCGAGGTTCCTGCAGCATCGTTTGTCAACATCCGATTCGATTCCAAGCAGGATTCTGTGTCATCTTCGGCTTCTTTTGTCTTCGTTGGCTTGAAAGATTGGCGGATATCTTTTACGGCCTTCTTCATTTTTGCTGCCGGAAAACAGTTTCGATTCAATTGGAATTCTATAATGCTACAATGCTGTAAGGTACCTGTATCAAACGATCATGGTAGGAATAATAATTGTATACTTTTTTCACCTTCCGATCGTACCACTCGCTCCGGGTGTTTACGTCGATTCAGTTTGAAAAAAAAAACTCTTTTGGATGAATAGAGGTGACCCGACCGGCGAGTTGTATTTGTGTTAGTGATGACTTTTCTAATTGCTTCATGCTGTCTGACGTCATCCTGGCAAACATCTTGTGGTACGCGTGGTGCACATAAAAATTTGATCAGTCATAATTTAATTATTCTGAGTTATTGGCAAACGAACGGATGCTGTTTTGTTTTATGATTTTCAATGTGTTGGATTCTTGTTTTTCCAGAGCTTTCCAGCATCAGATAAGGAACATTGGTGAAACCGGTTTATATTATCAAAAATATACCTTAACTATATACACGCCAGGATCAAGAATGTCCATTTTTGATTCTGAAGTGTGGAAACACTCTACATATATTTGGGTGTGGGATTTCCGTGGGGTATGAGGGACTGAGTAGAAGCGCGGGAGGGGCGTGGGGGGGGGTTGGCTACGAGCGGCCCCCCTCCGGGGGAAAATGGGCGTGGTGAACAAAAAATGGAAAGCGCAAACTGCTTCTCAAGACACCCCCCACACACACACACACACACACACACACACACACACCGCCACACACACACCCCCCCACACACCCACACACACACACACACACGAGAGGGGGGGCGCGGGGAAAATAGACGAAAAAAAAGAGGGAGGGAGCTGTGTGGGGTTGGCGGGCTGCCGGACGAGGAGCCATTCACTAAAAAAAAAGTCACATAGATTTCACTGGAAAAAACACGTAACCTTCCGATAATAAAAACAATGTGCAAGGTACAGGACGTTAATAACATTCATTACAAAACATATTAAATGTAACTTTATCAGCTTTGAAACTAATATGAACTTGGAAAAATTCAAGTGAAATTCATGTTACATAATTTCACTTAGAATCTACATGAATTTATGGTGTGAAAATTTTCGAGTGATGATGCCATAAACAAAACCCAACATGGCGACTGAACGGTGCGTAGGTGAGGATTTGTTGCTGGACCTGGACATTCCATTCGACTTGTTGGATATTTTAACAGCTAAGTTGTCATATATTCAACTTGAAGCGCAAATTATTAATTATATGTTTTAATAGAAAGTGGAATCGACGAGTTCGATTTGTTGACATCTCCCGAAAGTTTGGCAGGCCGTCCAAGCAAGAAGAGCAGCGTATCAAAATTTTGCTCGCGCATCGCGAAAATCCGAGCTACTCGCACGCAAAGTTGGCAAAATCGCTAAAAGTTGCCAAATCAACCGTTACAAATGTAATTAAAGTGTTTGGGGAACGTTTGTCGACAGCCAGGAAGTCTGGATCGGGGGGAAATCGAAAACCGGAAGCCGCTGAGACGACAAAGAGAGTTGCCGGTAGTTTCAAGCGAAACCCTAACCTATCTCTCCGAGATGCCGCAAATAAGCTGGGTGTATCGTCTACAACCGTGCATCGAGCCAAAAAACGAGCCGGACTATCGACTTACAAGAAGGTAGTGACTCCAAATCGCGATGATAAACAAAATACGACGGCCAAAGCGCGATCCCGGAGGCTGTACACGACGATGCTGACGAAGTTTGACTGCGTGGTAATGGACGACGAAACCTACGTCAAAGCCGACTACAAGCAGCTTCCGGGACAGGAGTTTTATACGGCAAAAGGAAGGGGAAAGGTAGCAGATATTTTCAAGCACACGAAACTGTCAAAGTTCGCAAAGAAATATCTGGTTTGGCAAGCCATCTGTACCTGTGGCTTGAAAAGCAGCATTTTCATAGCTTCCGGGACTGTCAACCAAGAAATTTACGTGAAAGAGTGTTTGAATAAACGTCTGCTGCCTTTCCTGAAGAAACACGGTTGTTCCGTACTGTTTTGGCCGGATTTGGCATCTTGCCATTACGGTAAAAAGGCCATGGAGTGGTACGCCGCCAACAACGTGCAGGTGGTTCCCAAGGACAAGAACCCTCCCAACACGCCAGAGCTCCGCCCAATTGAGAAATACTGGGCTATTGTCAAGCGGAACCTAAAGAAGACCAAAAAACTGCTAAGGACGAGCAGCAGTTCAAGGCAAACTGGCTTTCTGCGGCGAAGAAGGTGGACAAGGTGGCTGTACAAAATCTGATGGCAGGGGTCAAGCGTAAGGCCCGGCAATTCGGATTTGGAAAAGCGGAAGCCTAACTGAATATTTTTCCTGAATTTTATACTAATTGAACTTGAAAAAAGAAATTTAATTTGATTTTTTAAATAAACGATTTCACCGATTTACACGCGTTTTCCCTTGACCAAATTTTGACCGTATCACCCTTTA
>JAHHFK020001201.1:0-174587 GCA_024533555.2 Aedes koreicus
AAAATCAGTCTCCTGGGGAGCAAAACGTGTTCGCGATATGTGCTGCGCACCAACTCCCAAGCAATTGGTGAATAAAAACGAAGCTGAAGAAGAAAGAACTATTAGTGAATCGTTCCATCGTATCCTCGCTGGTGAGTATGTTGTTGTTAAAACATCAAGAATTGCGTATTCATTATGTGTATCTTACAGTTTCCAAGAATTCAGCAGCTTACAAGCATATACATGGACGATACATGAACGAGCCTATGATATACCCCAATAGGGTACTGCAATCAGCAGCAAAAGAACCCGTTTCTGAAATGTTCTGTTCAAAGCAAGACATTTTAAATTGTTTGTCGTCACTGGTGAATAATTTGCAAACGACACCTTGCCGTTTCCCTGACGAGCAGCACCATCAATACTACGAAAAAAACATTTCAGTGGATGAACTTCAGTCTGTAAAAATAGCTTTATCGACTGAGGAACAAGACTCCAATGAATGGCTGGTTCACAGGTCAACGAGAATTACTGCAAGTTCTTGTTACAAACTATACACATACCTCAACAACAAGAAGCCTGATTGGGATAAAAAAATTCATAATTACTGGCATGCTAAACCACTGCAGATTCGAGCGGTTAAGTATGGCAAAAAGGCAGAATGCCTGGCCTTTGATAGTTCATCCGGCTGAAAGTTGGATTGCAGGATCACCAGATGGACTTGAGCCGTCGGAAGGTGTACTCTTGGAGATCAAATGTCTGATGGAGATACAAGTCTTGTGGATATTGTGCAGTCACAAAATGTAAAAATATACGTGAAATTCATTGATTCCAACCAACCTGAACTCAATCAAAACTATTACTGCCAAGTTCATATAAATATGTGGATAACAAACTGCACAATCTGTGATTTCATTATTTATTCTCAGAAAGATAATGACTTTGCTGTTATTGAAGTATCTTACAACGCAGAATTCGTCGAAAAGGTCGTAAATAAGTTGAAACCATTTTACTTTGACAAAATGCTACCAAAACTCATTAAATGATACAGTGTTTTTAATTGCATTTAAGCCAAATGTCATTAATTTGTGTTTTTTTTTTACTAATAAAAACCATATATTTTTAATTTATGATGTAATATACATGCTGGGCGTTGAAATACTATTATTTTAGCCGGTAGGGTATATGAAAAGAAGTTATACGTAATACGTTCTACTGTTTTATAACTTTATTCATTTCATGTAAATAAACAGGTAACAAACATTTAATCAAGGAAGGAATGCAAATATTTAAAACTTGTCATCAGCAAGCACTGGTGGACTTAGGTTAACAATAGCACAAATTGTAGTTGTAATATCATCTGTATGACCAAGGGTGGATTCGGTAGACATTCGGTTAAAATATTGAAGATTTTCATCCTCTGGATAACCCTCTCTACGTGAATCCTGGCTCTGGCTATGGCTTCATTTCTACTGGCTTCATCCGCCGTCAATCTTTCATTCCTCATAAAAGGAGGAATATGCAACTTTATATGATTGGCGAGACATTCGTTTTGAATGGAGATTCCTTTGTCTACCATCACTTCGTCACGGTGTGCTTCCAAACGTTTTATTAGCTCTTGTTGGTTGAAAATAAACTTGTCTAAAGATTTTCCAGTATACGCAGTACTAATAAACGATATCATGCCAGCGGGAGTAACGCCGATTAGAAATTTGATTGTACGTCGCCCCTTATAGTTGGAGTAACATGCAATGCGGCAGTTGAGGCATTTAGGTGTTGCCACTGCAATTTCAGTACAATCAAGCACAATCGTACACCGCCGGCGTCGGTGGTGTAGTGGTAGGCAAATGATGGTATTAACAAAGAAATAGGGATATGATAGTAGGAGTTCGATTGTTGCTGAATAAAATATTACGGAAATTTATCACGTATGAAACATAGGACGACCGGACGTTGTTTCAAAATTTGCCGTTTGACTTGATTCGATAGACACTACCACAAATGAGAGACAATATATAACTTGGATGAAACGCAGTATTCGAATGGTTTAACAAAAATAGTTGGACACCGTATTATCCCGATATTACAAAAAAATATAGAGTGCCCTAGGGTCTCATAACTAAGATTCTGTTTCAGTCTGGCAAACGTCAGAATCACGCGATCGGTGGTGTGAATTGCACATTGCCTTTCATAGAATGCCGCCTCTAAATTTCTGCATGCCAGACAAATTTCCTCTAATAAGGCCAGGGTTGGCACTCCAGTCCAAATGCTGACGTTTTTTTTTTCAGAAACTACACACTTAGAAAAATTTACAGTATTGGTAATTTTTAAGGGAGGGGGGAATGGTTGAAGAATATCTGACAATATAAAACTTCCAGACTTCGTTCGGCTGCTTGTGTTATTAATTTTCGACTTGGTGATAGTGGATTTAATTTTATACGAAATGTCAACGTCTGTAACCTGCAAAATAGATGGGTGACTACGTTCAACATCTGGTGTATCTTCGACGTTATTTGATTCGGAAGGGCTGTCCTTGTCTATAATACCGCTTGTGTACTGCACGATCGGTAACTGACTACGATCCTTGTTCCGACCAACATCTGGTGTATGTTCGTCGCCATTCGGTTCATGAGAGACGTCCTTCGGTTCATGTGGATCAGGTGAGTGGTATGCAGTATGATGAAGCTCTGCTTGTTCGCGACAATTCTGGGGTGGTGTTACAATTAGAACAACTGTTTTCAGTTCAATTCAATGAATCTTTGTCGGTTTCATCCACAAAAAGTATCAGAGTATTCAGATTTTTTACTGTAGGATATGCATTTTGCTTCAAACGTGATCCACCTGTAATAAATTATAAATAGTTTGTAGTAATTTTTGTTTACTTGTAGACAGCTATGCTAACTTTTTTAACTCTTTCAACTAAGCAAACCATGTGCCACTACCCTCACTATTCCTGGAGGATTCGTTCTTAACCCCGTACCAATATCGAAAAGAAGAAATTTAATTATCTGCAATATAATCAGAAGCCTTGAAGTGGAGGCTACACACTTTGGAGTTGACAGTAGGCAGCTTGGAGCATTTTAAAATACGGATCCATTCCCTTAATCTGACGTCATTCTGGGCCGGAAAACGATGTAATTTTATATTCCCTTCTGTACGGGAACGACATCCGTCAACAAAACAGATTCTGTTGCTCCTGGGTTTGCAAGTGTAGAAACTGTAGTTGTGGTCCCTTCAGAAGAACTCGCCGGGGTAAACGGATTCGCCGTTTAACTTTTTTCGACGGAACAGCGCTAGATTTGAGGTATCTGGAAGTGACTAGAAAAAAAAAGATGAGCATCACGAAATACTAGAATATATTTTAGCTTACTTTTGACAAAATCCGATTTAAAAAAATGTTTTTCACACACCAAAAGTCCCCTTGTGCTGATGTTTTCTTCAACTCCAAGAGCTGTTTTCCACTTTCGCAGCGGTTTTTTGTCGAACGGGAAGTGGTGCAGCAGACCCTTCTGTTTTTTCCGACTACATCCTTCAATACAACACGCTTTTCCAAAACGTATACATGGCATCTTCTCTGGAATGTGCAATTTTGGGGTGGCATCCTGCTTCAGCTTCGTACGAGTATCTGCAATCATAACAAATTACCTAATAATTAACGCTGCGTTCTATTAAAAAAAAAAGCAGGTTTCAACATACTTGAAATAAAATCATTTTCGGTGAAATGATCAGCACATATTTTTTCTATCCGCTTTCCGGATAGATTCACGAATCGAGTCCACCGGTTAAAAACTTTATGTGCTGTCGACGGAACTTTAAAAAAATCAACAGTATTTTGAGCTGCCCCAATCCAATTTAGACACGTTGGAATGATACACTTTTGCGCTAACTTCATGCCAATTAATGTTTTTTTCCCTTCAGATCTAGTAAAAATTAAGTACTTCACGTTTTTAAGGAGTTTTTTTGCAAAAAATATGTTGATGTTTAAATTCTTTCAAAGAAATTGACAGATGGGAGAAAAAGTATCATCATTATGGATGATAGCGCCACCTGCATGTCGTTTGAAGCTTTCGAAGGCGAATTCCCAGTTTTTCTTCAAAGCTTCATCGGTTTTGAATGTTTTTCCGCTTTTCTTCAACTTCTTCTTCATTATCGCCCAAAACTTTTCGATCGGACGAAGTTCTGGTGTATTTGGCGGGTTCGCCTCCTTCGGGACCACATTAACGCCCTTCGCTTCGTACCAATCCATTACAGGCTTGGCGTAATGGCACGAAGCGAGATCCGGCCAGAACAGCGTGGGACCACGGTGAGAGCGGAGGAAGGGCAGCAAGCGCTTCTGCAAGCATTCCTCTCGATAAATCTGCCCGTTTATGGTGCCGGTTGTAACGAACGGCTTGCTGTACCGTCCGCACTCGCAGATCGCCTGCCACAACAGGTACTTCTTCGCGAATTTGTCCATCTTTCTCTTCCGGAACTTTTCCGTAACCTCCATGCGGGACGTACCGACAAAAAACTCGAGGCCGGGGATTTGTTTGGTGTCCGCCTTGATATATGTCTCGTCGTCCATGACGAGACAGCCTGGCTTGACCAGCCACTCACGGTACAGCTTCCGCGCACGCAATTTGCCCACCGTGTTTTGCTTATCAGTCCGGTTTGGCGCCTTCCTGACCTTAAAAACACGTAGCCCAGCCCGCTTCATGGTCTGCTGGACGAACCACTTTGACGAATTGACCTTTTTGGCCACGTCTCGGGTGGAAAGGTTCGGGCTATTCTTAAAGTACTGCCTTATCTTCCGCGCCTTCTCTGGGTATTCCGTTTTCGGTTTTCGGCCACCTCCAGCGCGCCGCTCCTGGAACATCTTCACAACGCGGGACACGGTGGAATGGTGGATTCCAAGCCTTTTGCCGATCCATCTGTGCGACTGACCAGGATTATCGATCACCGCGCCCAAGATTTGCTGGCGTAGCTCTTCTTGTTTCGAATGCATCTTGAAAACTACTTGACAGATCGCAATAAAATTTTGCTCACCTAAACATAACACTCTAAACTAGTATTACTCAAAATTTCATCAACTTTTACATACGCGATAAAAAGTTACACCCAAAACAAAGTGTCCCATTTTTTCCGAGTCCAATCTTTTATATGCAGGATTGATGAAGGACATGGAATAGAGATCGACCAGAGTCGTGGATGAAGTTCTACAAGGATCAATGCTTTGTTCAACGCTCTGGAACGGAATGCACTACGGCATGCTGACAATTGCCCAGAGATTCGAGATTTTGGATTTTGCTGATGACTTCGTCGTAACCGTAACATTCGAGAAGTGGAAATGTTGACGACAGTGGTTAGCGCCTAGATTGGAAATTGGATGCAGAAAAAACTGCAGAGTTCTATTGGTCATCAAATGTAGAACAGTGCAACGAGCAGAAACCCTCATCGGAAAGCATTATAGCCTCCAAGTGGGAGCTGAAATACATGAGAGTGATGATCAATGACTAAGTGTACTGCAACCATATCGGGTTAGCAGCCCGAGCAGGAACGAATATCTCGTTTACTGAACTTGGTATTGATGAGCACTGCATAAGGGGTAAAATACATTAGGGTAATACCATGAGAAAAGATCGAACAATATCGTGCAATCTAAATTTAGCTAACTTCTGAACAAAGCACGGATTGTTCGCAGTCAGGATGGAGAAAGCCACTGAGACGATTTCCCCGACATACCGGTTAAATTAAACTCATCTAGCACCATAAACTCATCCGTTGAAGCCGAGTTTTCAACCATAGAGAAAACGGAGTAGCAGTGCACCTCAATGAATTCGGTATCACGTGTCCGAGCAGGTGGAATATACACAGCACACACAGCATACACTAGGATGACTTACATCAAAAATGCAAATGTCAAACGCATCCATCGGCAAAGACCTTGTTGCAGCATCAACATCAGATGGGAACGGGTTCGCAGTCTGGAAAATGCTCGCAACATTTGTAGCAAACAGCTCGCACTTGGTTTCCACAGATGAGGTAGATTGATCATCTAAGCGCATGGTTGATGGAAGGTCGCTTTTATTTCTTTAAGAATTGACCTAAATTCCAGAATTGTTTAAGATGTCCCCGTAAATTGTCCTGAACACGTCTAACAATTTGAAAAAAATAATTCAAGTGTTCCTCCCAGGTGAATGCGTATCACATTCCGCTGTCTCAGTCCCTCAAAAGCAAGGCTGTTCAAAAGAGTTCGATAAACTTGGGAGTAATTCGATGCTAGAGGGTCAGCAAATGCCTAGACGTTTTTGTCAAGGATGGTTCCAATCGTATCATAAATCACTCGTTGCACGCTCTTCTTTGATTCAATAGACGCACACAATGAGAAGTTCTGCTTAACCTCTCAAACTAAAAACGGATGGGCCAAAAGAAACATTGAATGAACATAGCATGAACTTCGTCGCCTGTGAATTGTATGCGTGTTCATCACTGCTTGCTTGAACAACTTATTGATTCGTTCGTTGGCTTCTGTTGGTGATTCATTTTCGTTTCCTGATTCGATTGTGTGCTAGTGCTCGAAGCTTCCGATCGGATCATCTTGGTGATTGTGTGGTGCCGCTATCAAAGCAAAAAAGAATCGGAAGCCGAAAAGCACAGTGTAGCCAGTAAGTACAGCGGGAAAAACAGAAAATATGTAGCAACTAAATACCAAATGTTAATATGAAGTTGCATGTGTTCCTTTAGGCCAATATTTTTTGTTTTGGTAGATACTGATGATGGCACAGGTTACTTAGTTGGTAATGGTACGGCATTACCAACTCGGATGCAGTGGATTCCCTGTCCGGTACAGAAGGTTTTTCAGGTGTCACAAAACAAAACATGTATGCATTCTTGTTGAAATACGAATGCTTGTTCAACGAACGATAATCGATGATATGAATATTTAACCCTCGTCAATCGAAATCTCGATAACGATTCTTCTTGCATTTTATATGATATAAAATTCATAAGGGGTGCATAACACATTGTGTCAATAGTCCTGAAAAAAATTGAATTGTCACGATTTATCGGATACGTGTGACAGGAAAAATTATTTAAAAAAAAATCTAATTGAGTAGGCTGATTTTTCCCAGACCGAACATACTTAACAAACCTTCCAACACTGTCATTCGAACTAAAAGACGAGAAATGATTCTGTTCAATTGAATGCTATGTGATCTCTCGTCTCCGAACATTATCATCAGGCGATCCTTCTGGGTCGTATTTCTTCATAGCCACTCAATCAACGAAGAGTAAATCACAAATAGGTGCAGAGCTGTTGTCCATTCGGCTTTGCGTGGTGGAATGAAGTACCTGCCAAAGTCTAATCTTGTTCACTTCGAGCGAGTTCCTATGATGCCTTTAACAATACATTTATCGATGTGGTTGTTTCAACACGGATACGAATAAATAATTTTCGCCGATTTTTTCGGCAGTCACCAACACTGGTTCTGGTTCAGCATGTTCTTCGGCTTGAGGGTTGTTATCCATTGTGGCGTAAAATCCAGGTTTTTATGTGTCACTTAGCGTAGCACTAGGGTGCAGAACCAAATCAGAAGCTGGATTGGTTCGTTTAAACTCATACTTGCCTAAAAAGTGACAGGTCCAGAACGACTATGATGGCAGCTCGGATGGCAGGAACCGGTAAGCTCGACTGAGTTGAGGGACTCAAGGGCTTTCATTTGGCGACAGGCAGTGCCTTCTGGATTGTCATGCTTTACGGTGAAAAGTTCTGTACTTCCTACTACGGATTAGGTAGATAGAGCTGTGATGTCATTGGGTTGTGCCGTGTTGGAATCGTCAATATTGTGGATTGTGAACCTAGAACGTTGGAACACACCAAGATAGGGAATGTTTCTATTGCATGCGTACTTGCCTGAAAACAGTGGTTGGAAGCCCCCGTCATCATCTACTACCACAGGTTCAGAACGGCTACGATGACAGGAAACAGTAGGCAATGCGCACTGATTCTGATCTACATTTTATTCTGACCTTTTCCCAAACTGTCTGCAGGTTTTTTGATATTGACGACTCGGTTCTCCTTTTTTGCGTGGATTTCAAATTCTCGGAAGCATACATTTTCTAATCAAAATTAACTTGAATGCAACTTCTTTTTAGCACTATGTTCAATCTAACTTTGAATGACACGTAGCTCAAATTAGTTTGATCTTTTTTTTTGGGATCAATTTAATCACTTTTGGTTTTGCATTCCTTTCCATATTCAAGTAGTCCTTAGTGAGTGACACAATTTCCGCTTCTGATGTGCTGGGTAGAATGCATGTTATTTTAAAGATGTTTTAAAAACATCTACTTGTTGCGTTGTTTTGGTCATATCGGTCGAGTCGAAAGTTAAGTCATGTATACTAGAAAAATACACGCAAATGTTTTGTGAAAACTTTCTCAAAGCTTTTTATGACATAGTGCTGCAACATTTCTAAATTACTAATCAAGAAGAGGTAATTAGTGTTTACACAATCCAAGTATGGAGCAATATTGTTGTGTTTTTACTCAGCTACCCCGTAACACACATAGCGGTTAAGCAACAAATTAACAATCGGCTACAAAATGCTTTTATAATTGTGTCTTAAACGAATGTCTTATGGCATTACAAAAGATATAGCATTAGTTCGATCTTAGTGGGGCCTTTTTCAGCTTTAATCCAACTTCAATTATGCACTAGATGTAATGCATATGCCCAATATATGCAAGCTATTATAGCCTCGTGGTTACTTGGGAAGTGACCCACCCTCTAAACTTGCGTAACTGTTTTCATACTTGACCGAAAACAATTAATTTTTGGTCATCCATATGCAAGATCTGGGTTGTCGCATCGCGCCTTAAGGTGAAATTAGAGGGAGTCCTTTTTGCAAATGAGCTATAGGCTAGGTTAATAATCACTTCACGTTTTTAAGACAAAAAATAACAAACAAACAAAAAACAACGCTTAAATTGCTAACCAATGGATGCTCCCGTGGAGCAAACGATACTTGAAAATTTCACGCCTGAAGTCCTAACAGAATTTGACTTTTGTTTATTCGACCGTCTTAAGGATTTTTCAAAGATTGCAGGAACGGATGACCACAAACCAGGAGCTGAACGAAAGCCAAGAACAACATTTAATAAAAAAAAAAAAAACGATAGCCCGCTGATTACTCATCTTAAGCGGAATCCGAACATTCTTGACTTTTGGGAATTGGCCAATAAACTTGATGTTTCGCAAAGTTTTGTCCAGAGGGCTACAAAAAGAAACGGAAGAAAACGTACAAAGTGCATTGGTTCCCCAGTAGGGACGAACACCAGCAAAGCGTTGCCAAAACGCTGCTTACGAAATACCGGTGCTGCGTCATTGATGATGACACCTTGAGACGAAAATTTTAAGTAGTTGCCGGTTCAGGAACATGTCACGGGTAAGGATAAATTTGCTGGAAATTCGCTTCCAAGTACCTGATTTGGCAGGCCATATGCACTTGTGGTAAACGGAACCATTCGTCACAGTGCACTATAAACGATAAGATTTCATTATTTGAGAATGAACAGAATGTCATGAAATTTTGACTGCTGTCTTATGAGATTGGTACTAACTGACGATGAGGTTAATTAACAAATAAGCGCCATCTTTATGTGAGGCCTGACTTTCTTCAGCTCCACTGATATAACCCAGATAGGATTTGTTCACCATCACGACTTGAAAATCGATCAATTGACATTTGTTCAGTTGTCAGGTGTTGTCTTCTGTTTTAATTTTAAGGCTCAGCGTTTGACGCAACCGCATCTAATGACGCTCCAACAAAACTGGCGTAGAAGCCGAACTTGTCATT
This sequence comes from Aedes koreicus, assembly GCA_024533555.2. NCBI lineage: Eukaryota > Metazoa > Arthropoda > Insecta > Diptera > Culicidae > Aedes > Aedes koreicus. The sequence continues at coordinate 9,813 of JAHHFK020001201.1, forward strand.
CGCGGAAAGTGAACAAAAAGCACCGTGAAGTGGATTCCAAAATTCTGGCCATCGGTCAGCTGCCTCCGAAGGTTCAGCTGGACGAAAATCATTCGGCGTACAAACGCGAACAGTGTTCGCGTTCCGGAACGGTAGAGGTTCCAGAACGGCCTTGCATTTGGGTTCGAGTCTATGGAATTTCCAACTAGAGAAAAAAGTAATACCTAAACATGAGTTAATATAAATGCTTGGTTAAACACCTTACACTTTCAGTCATTTTTTGCGTTTCGTTGGCCAGCCGTACACTTTCAAATGGAAGGATGGACAGTATGATTAGTGCCCCCTTTCCAATCACAACTTTAGATAGCAACATCTACAGTCCACAGGATCAGCTTCGGGATATTTTTCTCGTCAAAGAAATGGTTACCATTCCCACTACCCAGTTTCATCAATGTCAACACGAGTATCCCATTAGTCGACAGTACAAGTTTTCTTTCCCGCATACGATCCTGTTGCACTGTGCTCCGGAAAACGTGGTGAACATGTTCGAAAGACTAAATTCCCAAAACAGGATTCTTTATTAATTTATATAAATTATTTTTTATAATAAGTATAAATATATATAAATCTCTATGTATAAATATATTAGGTGCGCAAATTTGCTCCTGCTGTTTAGCAATAGATGGCGCCAGTAAAGAGTGCTGGTCGAATGTTGTACATCTCAAGCGTCATAAACCAAGCTCAGACATATGGTAAACAAACCGCTTTGCCAAATCAGTGATTTTGGTTTAGTGTTATATATTATGGTTGTTTGAAGATGTCTTGATTTCGTGCCAAATAATCGTCATTTGCGGGAAGTGTTGATTTTCTTCTTTCATTCGAAGAAAACGGCGGCTAAAGCACATCGAGAGCTCCAAAAAGTTTACGGTGATGCTGCTCTGAGTGAAACAACGTGTCGTGATTGGTTTCGTCGCTTCAAAAACGGTGATTTCAGTGTTGATGATCGTCCGCGTGAAGGAAGGCCAAAAAAACTTCGAAGACTCTGAATTGGAGGCATTGCTCGATGAAAATCCGTGTCAAACGCAAGAAGAGCTTGGTTCAGGATTATGAGTCGCTAGCCTTGCCGTTTCTAAGCGATTGAATACGTTCGGAATGATTAAAAAAAAAAGTAGTTGTTTGTTATCGCTTCCACGGCTCTCGGATACTGCTCGTCGAAGTTGTGTGCATTTTTGTTTTTTTTTTACGAATTGTGCAATGCACGAAGAACATGTTGCACCGAACATTGTTACCGACGTTGACCATGTAACTTTGTACTTCTGACTCGGGGCTGTCTCTCCAAAGGAAGCATTGAGACCATCTGTCTTCGTCTCGAATGAGAATTCACTGGAACATTTCCCGGATATCCGAACAAACGACAACCTTGCCTTGTCTAAATCTCAGCGGTACGTCTACTAGCGACTCTAGAAGATCCGGGCCCTTCAACAGCATATCGTTGAAACAGACTGCACCAGATTTTGCGGCTGCATCCCAAACCATCCGAATTTTACTGGGTTTCTTCGGGTTGATCACTACCCCTAATGGTAAACTACTAAATCTGCTGAGGGTTAACACTTATCATCTCCAGTTCCGATGTCTTTCTGATGTACTGCTTTTGCTCGTAACTTTCTATCTCTACTCATTGACCCTTTCTTCCGTAGCTCTGGATCCTTTTTGACAGTCCTATTTCTAATCCCCTGAGTCTACTCGTAGCCATCAAATAGCTTTCTGGAAAACGAACGTTGTCCTTGCGCCACTTAGCAAACCAGATTCCATCCGAGTTTCTCTTCATGCTGTTGTTGCTTTACAGCATCTTGCAAGCTCAATGATCTTCTTCGGATTGTAACACGGCTTCGTCACCAGCATCATCTTCAGCGGCGAAGAACTTCTTCATCGAGTCATACAGTTCACTGTTGTTCATTTCTTGACAGACGTGGATGTTCAGCTGCTTCCCTGTTCAGGAATTCTTCCCGTAGATGCACCAGCCGAGTCGAGTTTTTGTAGCTACTGGCTCGCTCCTACTACCTTCACGGATCTTCAAACTGGTGAGCAAGTGCACGTGCTCGATGCCAATAATAATTCCGGGCTTTGCGTTCACGTAACTGCGTACTGGGAGGCCTTGTAAATGAGGGTATACTCTAGCAATATCGACGTAATCCAACGTTTGACTTGGTAGTCCGAGCTCCCGTACCGTCCGAACATTTCCTAATTGAAATGGATCCCTCTTACGGGTACCACGAATCTTCACACTGATTCGCCTGGAGTTCTTCTCTTGTCTACCAATCTTTCCGGTCCAGCCTAACCAGAGGTTGTCCGGTTCTGCTTCAATTCCTAGCTTAGCAGCTAGCGCTTCTTCTAGTAAGGTCGATGACGATCCATCATCCAAGAATGCATAGGTTTCCGACCTGCTTCCCGTTGCCAAACAGTGTTACTGGTAAATAACGGAAAAGCGAATGAGATTTCGTGTGATGATGATTGTGGTGTACTGTCTCCACTGATTTTGGTGAACCAACAGACTCGCTTCGGCAAGGCGGGCTGCTATGCAACAGCATGTGATGACGAATACGGCAACCGTCCATACCACGTTCCTTCTTCGGGCAACAAAGGCCACATTTTTGAAGAACGAAACGCCGCCGACACAAGTTCTTCTGGCGCATTGCCTTCCATCTCACCCCGATATCCAACGACTTGAAGCTGGCACGAAAGTTCAGGATCTGATGTCCTTCATTCCCACAGTACGAGCAGGCTTTTAGAAACAGTCTCCCTTTCGAATTAACCGTGTCCTGCCTGAAAGTGCTTGGCGTTTCGTTGGCATGCGTGTACAGCTTTTCACCATGCTTCACTTTCTTCGTACGGACTTGTTTGTGATGATTTTGTGCGGTATCATAACCAATACTAAGTTCTGAAGCCAGGTTCACCAGTGCTACCATGAAGTTGTTGAACGTCGACAAGTTGACGTACTGGAAAGCTTGCTTGAAGGTTTCCCATTGCATCTTCAACGTAGTAGGCAGTTTATCGACCAATTCTTGAAGCAACATTGGGTTTGATAAATGCTCTTGCTGATCAGCCAAAACAATATAGTCCAACTAGATTCTGAATCGCCAAACCGTAGGTGACAATTGTGGCTAGATTTTTCTGCCTTGGGTGCGGGTACGTTCCTAACTTTCTTCCAGAAGCGAACTGATCAATATCTCCCGGTCTACCATAGAGCTTATGGAGCATTACCCATCACATATGGAACCGAGGCTGGTAGGGGAAGCCGACTTCGTAGCGCCTCCAGTGCCGAACCACCCAAACTTCTTTGCAGTCTGGCTAAGTTCCCTGTACTCCGTATATCTGCAGACTTCCGTAGTGTTCTTGAACGAACTATAGAAAATAGCTTACTCCTGCGGATCTCCCGCATAGCTTTGGTAACCTCTGTAGCATCCTTTGATAAGGCCGCTAACTGTGCGCTGGTTGGCCCTTCCACCGCTGATTGCTATGTGATCCACCTACCCCGCCTGCCATGGGTCCATTCCCGATCGTAGGTGGTCCCAGTGTGTGCCCAGTTCCGGATTGCATGGGGTTTGCCCGGGATCCAACTCCATGGAAAACTGCTGAATTGGTTAGCATAGCAGGTATTGGAGCACTACGGGAACTGGTTGGTGGCAGATTTAATTGCGCAACGCCGGGTTCCATTGTTGCATACGACACAGCTGGGTATCCTGCGGAAGGCGTCGCCGAATAACACGGCTGAATTCCACTAAAGGTTACTCCTGGAGCTATGTTTCGAAACGAGACACAAAATCAGTGGACTGAGGTACTGTTCTAACTGGATTAGTCATTATTTCTGTGGTGGGAACGAAGAGGCAAGGAGGTAGAGACGACTGGCCAAGCCGGAATAAAAGATGCAACATGCCCCCACTTCAGAAAGAGACACAGTCGGAGCGACCCCGGTACAGTACTCGTTGCCGTCTGTGTCGACGTTGGAATTCCTTGTCCTGGTTCGTAGGATTTCTTATTAGTAACATTTCCAAATTGTTGGGGTAGTGAAAAAACTGGAACACCAGCAGTGGCTTCTTGGTGGTTGTGGCTCGTTAATTCCTACCACGATGGATGGTGTGCCCAATTGTGATGAGCTTCGACTGTCCCAAATTCGCCGACCTTGGATCCCTTCAACCACTTCTCCAACTGATCACGCTTACTTTGCCAATAAAGTTATTCCGCTCCGCCTACTTGATGAATCCTTTTCTTTTCCATCTGCAGTAATAGGTTGAACTTCTGCTTCAAATATTCCTGCTCTTCTTCCAATTGCTTCAGTTTGGCTTCTTTTTCCATTTGCTTCCACTTTAGCTTCTTCTTCCAGTTCGGCTCGCTGTTTACTCAATTTCCGTTGCTCTTCTAAGTGCTACGAAGACTAAGCTGCATAATCGCTGTGATGCACGACTGCTTGCTGCTCTTTAACGGACGACTCGTTGAACGACACTTCAGACTTAGATCCATTATTGTCACCACCGTCCCAATCGGTCAAGCAAGCACTGACTTCCAAGCTCTTATCTGCGATCGATTCGTTCACTCCCGCACACCGACACCGCACATTAACATGGACATCACAACAGACCCAATTATCATCGACCCCCTTTCGGTGCATTTTTTACACGGCTTATCAATAGCTTCCGTATTCGTGACATTTTTGCCTTTAGTCGGCATAATTAATTCTAATTGATCTAACTCAACTGCCTGAGATTGAAACTAGCTTACTACACTAACAACCGGGCACTGGGATCCTTTGATGTCACAGGCAAACAAAGAGAATACTGACTTGAGTGATTGATGCGATCGAATGTTTGTCGTACTGATTGGTGTGATGGCACCTTTCTTCAATCCTGGGTCGAATCGTCTCTTCAGTTAAACTGAGTGGACCTTCGACGGGAAACTATCATCCAACTCCGGACGAAAATCTTGAAGAATGTTCCCGAAAGTCAGAACAAACACCGTTCATTGCAGAAGCAGACTTAGCAGCTTCAAGCTGTAATTAATTTTAAATATTGTTTCAGTGATGTATAAGAAACTTACTGTTTACCAGACCTACATTTTCAGTATTCTTTCAGTTCAGATGTCGGTCTGCAAACGTGTCAGTTTTACTAGGCTACTTCAATTCTGTTAAATTACATTTTAGGTTACAGTTATTATAAAGGTTCACATGCTTGATATTTTGGTTAAATTTCGTTATCCATTTCATCCCTACCTAAACTGTTCGTACTGTTTCCCACTTACTGCATGAAATTGAGAAGGACGACCGTAATGAACTATTCTGTGATACCTGAAGGGTAAAAATTCAATTCTTTTATAATTTGAACACAAATTATCTGCCAAATCACTTACAAATGATTAATTTCACTCACTGAAACATGCACCTGAATAATTAGCAATGGAGAACGACTGTCTACTTTAGATAGTACTTGATCATGTATGTAACATATGGATATAGTTTATTTCGCTTTGTCTGATCTGTCAGTCTACTCGGCGAAAACCGCCCAGTCGCGAGGGAGCGGACAGTGGTTTCACAACCGTTTCACCGTGGACCGTGTTGCCGGTAACAGTTTAAATGCACAACGCTATTGGTCAAAAATGACTTCATATTTGTGCCACGCTCTGATTGGTTACTACTGCCACAGTTACCATGCCAGCGATTATCAAACATGAGGGGACGACCGACCAATCATCAGTTGTCGCTGTGCATCCGCATGCGACAGACGTGTTTGCGGAGCCCGTTGGTAGAAAACGCCGCCCATGAACACAAGAAGACCAGACCAAGACGAATAATCCACGTCACCTGCAGCTAGCCATCCGCAACAACGAGGAGGTGAAAAAAAAAATTTCTCCGGTGTGCCCATTTCACAGAGTGGTGTCCTGCCAAACGTCCTGCAGACCAAGAAGACTGATAATTTCAATCGCGAACCATGTTTCTTCTGTAAACAACTAAAATTCGTCCTTTTCAGGACGATCAAATCAATTTAACGATTAAAGAGTATGTTTGATTGAAATTTCTCTTGAGCTCATTGAAATGTTCATTGCAACGCACCGGTTCAACATGGCGTTGCTTAAAAAGCCGCGTCCTAGAGAAAATGGCCAAATCAAACGCCCACATCATCTTCGTGGTCAAGTGGTTAGCGGCGTCGCCCGTCGTTCAAGCGGTTGTTGTCATGAAGTTGAGGATTCGATTCCCGCTCCAGCCAGTGGAACTTTTTGCAAAACGAAAATGTCCAAACTTGGTGTTAGGTTAAGTTGTTCGGAATTCGCTCTACACCCAAAATAAGAAAGTAAGATTGTAATAGTTACAATTTCGCATGATTTTGTTCCATTTCTCGCTGTTGATCGTAACTTGGATGAAAAATCTAACATTAGTTGTGGACAAAAGAGCAACAGCAATTCGCAATGAAAAATTGAACGTGTGCGTGAGGTTGTGCACAGTGATATTTAGTTGATGAGTAAGAGATAAGAGTTCGAAAGTCAGATGGCTCTCAAAAATAAGTACACCTATGACGAGGTCGAGATTCAAACCGGGACCGTCAGCGAGGCGGCTCTTGATGGCAACCATTCAGCCACATTGACAAAGAATAGGTTAATACAAACCCAACAGTTAGTACACTTAGCGAGGAATTCTTGGTACAGCATTGAAGCAAATGGACATATTTTCCACCAAGCTATGTGCAACGTGTCGCTAACAAACTTGCATGGCATTGTTTATTCTTAAAACGCTTTGTCGATGATCAGTGAGAACAAAAATAGAACACTTCACGGCGGCAATACAACAGTGGCCAATAGCGTTGCGATTGCGACATTTGATTAGGGTGAATCTGCTTTTGTAAACAAACACTTTGTCTGCTAATTTATCGGAATTTGAATACAATTCCTTCAAATTGAATATATTAGCGGATAGAAATAAAGCTCTTCTTCTAAAATGGTCGTTTTGTTCAAGGGCAAATGACTACGAAAGCCATTGTTTACAAAAGCAGATTCGCCCTAATCAAATGTCGCAATCTTATGTTAGCGCTGATTTAACAAACGAAATATCATTAACTGTCAATTCGAGTCGAACTGCAGATTCTATAAATTTTCGTGGAGAACCAATAGCGGAAGAAGAACCGGAGCCTCACACACCAATAGCATAGGGTTTCATGGTTCTTTAGACTGAATAAAATATAGTAGAAATGTATCAATTCTATGACATCAATTTCTTCACATCCACAAGCAGTCCTACGTCAACTTTGCAGTTATGTCACTGACATAACTCACCCTTTCGTTTTTTTTTAACGGGATGCAAAATCCTCTCACAGACATCACACCAAGGAACAAGCCACACTTACACCCACCATCACCTCGACGCCGGTGGTCCACGCCATTGAGGGACTGGTTGTCAACCGATCGGCGACCGCATTCACGGAAGAACAACTGACTCACCTCAACAAAGGATTAGGATACGCGGTTACAACCAAGCCCGACGTGGAGCAGATCATCATCGACGTGGAGGCAGCAATTACACACACACTCCCGACATCTTTCTAAACACAGCTAGGACTATCACTTCAAACACTATTAAGGACAGACAAAAACAAAGACACAACAACGAGAAGGAAATTCGCATCGTTAAGGAACTGAAGTCTAAGCCTGTTTTTTTTTTACCTAAGAGCAGACAAAGGCAACGGAGTCGTCATCAAGGAGACTACGACATGCAGATGGCTTTAAAAATCAGTAATGGACCTTACAGGCAGCTTCGAGTAGACCCCCTACCAAACATGGTGAAACACGTGGATAAAACACTAAAGGAGTGTAAAGCAGTACTAGGAGATGCAGCAGTCCATCTTCGCGAACCAAACCCCATCCTTCCCCGAATTAAAGGCCTCCCAAAAGTCTACAAACCCGGAAACGAAATGAGGAAGATTGTTTCATCTGTAGGATCTCCAGCCCGTAAGCTAGCAAAATGGCTAGTGAAATAATCTCAAGGTATCTCCGAGCAATTCCCAACAAGCTCAGTTCGTAACTCTCAGGAATTTGTACAACATCTTCTTTCATCAGGTCATATAAATGAAAATGAAGTAATGGTATCTTTCGACGTCACCGCCCCTTTCCCTAGCGTACCGATCAAGGACGCGATTAACCTACTAGAAGATTGGCTTTTAGAACAAGGAGATGATACAGCATGGAAGCAAAAGGTGCGAATGTACCTTAAGCTCACCCGACTTTGCATGGAAGAGAACTACTTCACTTTCAGAGGTTCATTCTATAAACAACTAAAAGGAGCCCCTATGGGAAACCCTCTATCCCAATTCCTCTGTGAACTGTTTATGGCGAATCTAGAAACCATCCTAAGAACGGAACGATTACTTCCAACTCGTTGGTGGAGATAGGTCGACGACATCTTCGCCGTAGTTATAAAAGAGGATCTCCCCTTAATTCTTCAAGCAATCAACAATCTCCACAAAGACATCAAGTTCACTCATGAAATAGAAAAGGGTGGGAAACTTGCATTCCTCGACCTTCTAGTAGTGAGAGAATCATTGTCATAATCGTCTTTAGAGTTTGAAATTTTCAGAAAACCCACAAACACCCAAAGAGTCATCCCTTACACTTCAAACCACTCTTTTCAGCATAAAATTGCCACTTTCCACCACGTGATCCACCGGACGTTGACCCTTCGTCTCAATAAAACCGGAAGAGCCAAAGAATTAGACTCAATGGTTACGATAAGTGGACAATTCAAGCTATCATAAAAAAAAAGGAAAAACTTCTTCATAGGAAATCACAAACAACCCTTTCGGATTCACCGGAACCCCTGAAACGTGAATTATGTCGAGTATTAGTACACGACACTGAAGAAGTCTGCACATTGTAGACGAAATACGCGTATCTGTCAAGATAAGCAATAAATGTAGTTGGAATTAAATGGAAAATACTTATCATTCTTCTCATTTCCTCTTATTGTTGCGCTTGAGTGAAAAAAAATAATTCCAGCTACGTAATTCACTTGTTTACTATGCCAAGGACACGTGTAAATTAACAGCTGTCAAATTAAGTCATAGTCTTTTTTGCAAAGCAGCTTCAAAGAATATCCATAAAGAACGAAACGGTCTTCATGACGATCACAGCGCAGCAAAAAAAGAGGGGTACCACCGGTCAGATACCACGAAATCACCAACATGGCAAGGAAACATTCTATGTAAGGCGACGATTGATGGAGAGCGGGAGTCACTCAATAATTTTCTGTAGATATGAATTTTCTTGGAGGTCGGGATGGAGATATTTTTTTGACGTGGACTACATCTTACTGCAAGGGTAGGGTCAATAGAAAATCTAAAAATAATCACCGTCACGAAGTATCGTTACAAATTAAACGTTTATATTTTCCTTAATGCTCGATTGATTTTCAAGATATTAAATGAATCGTTTGAAAATTTCCCGCGTTTCAACTCATTTATAAAGCATTATCCGTTAACAATTCTAAACTATTGAAAATAGGGCAAATTAAAGTTGATGTCTTATCATTTTGTATTGTAGCCTAATTTTACTAAATGCACAGTACGTTCCTATCACAGATTTCAAATGTAAGCAAGGGAGGTCTCATATGCAGCAGTGAACGACTTAAAAGGGGTACACCTTCACCATTTTACTCAATAGTGTCGCAATACTGGAGCTGGGCAGCCAACAAACCATCGAGGATCAGCAGCTGGCGATGGCGTAAACTCTGGAGGCAACCTCGATGCCACGAAGACTAGTGCGGACGCAAAGCGCCAATGTGGATTTGGCAGCTGGTGGTGGCACGTACCATAGAAGTTGCAGTGGCGACCAACCAGTGGACAGGTAGCTGATTGCTCTGCAGGCTGTTGCTAGCAAGCCCTTGGCTAGGCAACCGTTGCTAAGCAGCCACTAAAATGCAGTGGTGTGCTAGGCAGTCGGTTGCCCAAGCCGGTGATGATTTGTTGCCAGACGTTGGGCACCATGCCACCACGAGGAGCAAAATAAGGTGCCTGAGTGTGTGTGATATTCTTGGTAGCCATCTTTATCTATAGCACAACGTGCATGGCAGAAATAACCTGCTTTGTGAAAAGACCGAGAAGGTTTCAATTCTAATGCGGAATATTTCAAATCCGCCCTTTTCAGGGCGAACAATCCAATTTTGAGAGTTTGTTTAATTAGAATTTATCTAACAACTTATCAAATGGCAGACAGCGGAGGCTTTAACAATTTTAGTTTTCTCTTCACCTTGAGCGTTGAATGCAATTTACAAATGGCTGCCGTCTTGAAAAATTTAAACACCGGTCGTTTATAATTCGATCGTTTCTTAATTGATTAAATGTTGAGCTGAGATTTTTACGCTAATCTAGATGTTTTTGCGATTGTCATTTTATTTACGCAAGTATTTAAAATTTTACAAATAAAAGATGAATATATTTCACGTACATATTCATCAATCGGTGTTGGAAAATTGTAAGGAATGTTGCGTTCCTGCAAGTATCAAGAAACTCCCTATTACGGACAACGTTTTAATTCTCGAAGACGATACTCCGTAGTAAAATTCTGTGCACATTCCAATTAGTAATATTATGAATAGTTATTCTGTTGTGTTGACGATCCTCGTTGTATAAGAGTTTTACTTCTAGATAGAAATTAGTTTTGAGAAACTAAAAGTGAGAATAAGTATGATGCCTAATCGATTTGATGTCAACCGTTTGCGCAAATTTCGGAAGCGCGGTAAAATCGAACAAACAGAAAACCCTCCGAATCGACCATGTACCGATCCTCGGAGTACCGATCCTACGTTGCAATGTTCCGCTACGAAACTAATGAAACTAATCAAATGGTGTAACGTAGTCTACGTCAACCGGACGTGTGTTATACACAACCCCACTGATTTTTTTACTAGTTGATAGGATACGGAACGGGTTTTAAGCAGTTTAGTCAGCACCTGAGACATTTGATGAAGCTGTATGTAATCTATAATTAGAACTGCCAATATTTAGACATTAATCCCTCTGCTTACGTCTGGTCTATTGGAACATACCTTCAGCAACGAGAATTAGGCTTAGAAAATTTCATAGCCATGGAATAAAGTTCCCAATTGCAGGGACTTTTTAAAAGCATGCGGATTGCTTTAAAAAAATGTTTTCTTCAACTCCTCAATCTGTACATAAACTAACAATATTGTATGAGTGCGATTCTGTGCATGTGTGCAAAGGAAAAATGAAATAGGCCAGTTCACGATTTGCTGCAAACGTCAATTTCCTCAACCCGCTCCTTCGTTTTACCCATCCGCTCTAGAAAACAATCAACCAAAACATGTCGATTGCTATGATCACAAACTCGTCGTGTACTAGCAGGTTATGAGACAGACCTACACGACCAAACTTTTAGAATGTCATTGATCTTTAGATTGGCAATGTGTATTTCTTATTTCATTTACTCTCACGCAAATGTTAGCCAAAGCGACTGTGACAACAAACGGGATGCTTCGTTTAAAAACAAACAAATGCAAGAGACAGCAGGCTTCACGTTACAATGCCGCTGCGCTATTAGGTAAAGTGACCTTGAACGCACGCACACTAAAGCGCCATTTAGATCAAAGGAGTGCAAGTAAGGAGGAAAATCTTTTGGAGGAAAACAAACCATCATTCCCCTGCATGTGCCAGAAAGGGTGAGGTGATTAAACGTCAAAAAGCCTAATATCCATGGTGAACAAATAAGAGAGGAAACATTGGCTCTCTCAAAACCAACAGTGATGCCATAGCTGCCGCTCAACAGCGAAGCATTATTTATCGTTGGGTACTTTTGGACTGCTCCAAAACATTTTTTTTATTGCAAATGATAGTGCCAGATGATGGACAATATAATCATAAGCATAGATCAACCTCCAATGGCTGGAAGAAACATTAAATAAATAGCGATTTCAGATTATCTAAATATGTAATAAATTTAACTCAATGTTCAACATCACATTCTGGCAACAAGCCTAGTTGTGGGAGAGAGCTGATGAAGACATGCTCTCCGGTACACGCGATGCAAATGCAAAATACACATAGGCATTATTTGAGCGAACTTCTTCAGCAGGTCAGAAACTGATGGTTTCTAGATGATGTATTTTAAATCTTCAAAATGACAGTAATAAATTGGTAATCAATCATGATTCATACATCGAATCATTGACCCAATAGATAAAGCTTATGATCATATCATTAAAAGTGAAATAATTTGGAAAATGTAGGAGTTATAGACCTATTTCCTAACAACTGATTAAAATAGTGACCCCTGATTAAGCCGTTCCCTACCCTATATTTGGTAGGCTTAATCGCGTTAGCTTTACGGAGCCGATAATTCATTGTTTTATGATAACATGACTTTTAGCAGGACATGGACCATCTACTCGCGGTTTACCCGAGGTTTAACCTTATACCGTACCTTGTCAGGTTTTACATTACGAAATTTCATTGCTTATTTTAAAACAGGAAGCTGAAATTCAGTGACATCTTAGGTAAAGTTGGAAGGCAATGTTTGTATAGTAGCTCGAGTAGTTCGATTTTTTACCCCTTAATTGTTCGACAGGATACCCGGGTACCCACCAAATTCAAATGATTATAACTCGGGCAATTATTGACCAATTTTAATTATTTTGGCACCGTTAGATTCATAAACTTATTTGACATTATCGGCAATGACCATTTGGATGCATCTGGTTCTCTGAATTCTGGGTTTCCGTGGCTGAACGGAGAAATTATTTGTGAATATCAATTGAATTTCTGGGAATGGATGTCAAAATCTTTGGAATAATTCCTAGAAACTATTTCTATTCCATTGTGGGCCATATGCCGACTTGTTCCTGGAACGTCCATTCTGTAACAGGTTCCCGTGAGGTCTCGAGTGGCCATGAACATTTTCAGTAGAAAACCCTGGCAATATGGGTATCAAAATTCATGAAATTTCGCCAGTAGGATATTTCTCAATGTTTTGTGGCCATTTGATGATTTCTCCTTGAACCTGTCATTCCAGTACAGGAGCCGGAAGTAAAACAGCCGGAAAACAGACACCAGTGCTTATTCTTACATTATTTCCAGAAGCTAATAAAAACCATGTAAACAAGCTTCCTGAACTTTCAAAAAAGTGAGGTTAATACATTCCGTGCAATGATCTATTCTTGAATATGTAAACATTAACTATGCGTTCCCACTAGACACTACTGCGTTCCTACAAACACTAACTATGCATTCCTACTAGAGCTAAGCCTGGCTCACCAACCCTAGCATTCATCTCAGTTTAGCTGGTAAAAACATGAACTGTCTGGAACACAAACGCCAAAATGTATGCACCGGTATACATCGAGAATTTTCAGTGACGGGCAGTCCATTCTCTCTGATTTGTTCGCCTTCTCTCATTCTCATTTCTCTCAACCTTTCATTAAAGCATGACAGCAGCTTCCTTTCCGCAGCGAACGAAAACATCTTCCATTCATTGATTGGCACGGTCGTCTCTCTTGTTCATTTGCTCGTATTTTGGCTTGCATGCGTACGTGTTTTGTGTAGTGTTGAGGGAATGAAAACATCAGCAACGTCGGTCAATCAACGATCCCGATCAAGTGCATTTATTGTTTTCCCGTTTCTTACTTTTATCGATGTAGAATGCAAGCCAGAAACGAACACCGTAGAAAAACCGTACCCGACTTACAGCAGTAAGTTCGAACATAAGCTCCGTTTCGTAGGTGCCAAAATAGTTAGCTGGTGAAAGCCATTGATCTCTTGTTCTGGGGCCAAATTAAATAAATCCGACAAAAAAAACATGTTTAGACTGCGAGTTAAAATCTTCTACATCTACGTTATCATATCGTTTATGCTGTCGGTGTACCTGTTCTATTTGATTTCGAAGTATTCGGTGGAGAAGTTCATGAACTACCAGCGCAGTGTGAGGTTAGTTTGAAAGTGGTAGCTTACTGTTCAAGGTCAAGTGCTAATGCCTATCTTTTCAGAAGCAGCAAATTTCAGGATCGTCCACGGATACCGCAAATTGTGGGGCACTACGTTGGCATCGGAGCGGTGGGGAATGTTTCGAAAGATTTCCTCAACACTAACAATTTTTCCCCGGTGCCGGGAGTTGGGGAGAATGGAAATCCGGTGGTTATCCCAGCGAAGGATTTGCTACAAATGCAGCAACTGTTTCAGATCAATCGATACAATTTGCTGGCCAGCGATCGGATGGCACTGAATCGTTCACTACCGGATGTACGGAAGACGAAGTGTATGAGCAAGGAATATCCTTCGAAGCTACCGACGACGTCAATTATTATAGTCTTCCACAATGAAGCGTGGTCTGTGTTGCTACGAACGGTTTGGAGTGTGATCATTCGTTCACCGCGGCATTTGATTCGGGAGATTTTGCTGGTGGATGACGCCAGTGATAGAAGGTTTCTGAAGAATGAGTTGGAAAATTATGTGCAGAGGCTTCCGGTTGTGGTGAGCATTTTGCGGTTAAACAAGCGAGAAGGTTTAGTGGCAGCTCGATTGATGGGAGCTCGAGTTGCGACGGGAGACACATTGACCTTCCTCGATGCTCACTGTGAATGTTCTCCGGGTTGGTTGGAGCCACTGCTAGCTCGAGTGCAGGAGAATCCAAAGAAAGTTGTTTGTCCGGTGATTGACATCATTTCCGATGACAACTTTTCGTACATCAAAAGTTTTGAATTCCACTGGGGAGCGTTCAATTGGCAGATGCACTTCCGGTGGTATACCTTGAGCGACGAGGAGCTGGCCGAAAGGCGGAAGGACACAACACTTCCGTTTCATACGCCGGCCATGGCTGGAGGACTGTTCACGATCGACCGGAAGTATTTCTTCGACGTTGGAGCGTACGACGAGCGGTTGAAGATCTGGGGAGGCGACAATCTAGAGATGTCGTTCCGCATTTGGCAGTGCGGAGGGGAAATTGAGATTGCTCCCTGTTCGCATGTTGGACATCTGTTTAGAAAGAGCTCTCCGTACACTTTTCCGGGAGGAGTCAGCGGGGTAGGTCGAGGCATGAATTGTATGCTGATTCAGAGAATAATTCAAATGCATTCCAGATTCTCAACGAAAACCTTGCTAGGGTTGCTCTTGTCTGGATGGATGATTGGGCCAAATTTTTCTTCAAATTCAACAAGGGTACCGAGGAGTTCAAAAGTCTGGTAAGGTACTATATCAATCTACACACAACACATGCTTAATCACAATTGTTTTACAGAACGTTTCTTCTCGAGTGAGCCTTAAAAAGCAACTGAACTGCAAATCTTTTGATTGGTACCTTCGCAAGATTTGGCCCCAGAACTTTTTTCCCGCTCCGAATAAATTCTTTGGAAGAATTCAACCCATCGATCTCAGCACTTTCGACCATCAGGAGTACATCATCCTTATGAAGAAGATCAACCTTATTGTGAAAAATCTTAACCCAGAGCTGACATGGAAGTTTCTCATCAAGTATCTCTCGGAGAACGTGAAGAAAATAGGCGATTCGATGAAAATAGCCAAGCACACGCCCTACTGTTTGCAGAAGCCCAAATCCAATACAATCGTCAACCAACCGTATGGTCAATCGTTTCTGAAAAAATGCTCACTGCTGATAAACATCCTCGACGAACAGTTTGTGATAGACGACTACGGCCGCATTATGACCGACGAGGGTGTCTGTTTGGATTCGTTTCGGAAGACTTCGATCGATGGGGAGGCAGTGGTTGAGGAAGCGAAAAAGATCAAGATGGTGACATGTGGCAGCAATAAGGCGGCTCAGCGCTGGATCTACGAGACCGACACGTACCACGTGCGCAACATGAATAGCGAGCTCTGTTTGGAGCGGGGTGTTACTTTGATTAAGGACGATCCCGAGGATAAGCTGGAGGTATTTCTCAATCCGTGTGATGTGAGAAATGAACTGCAAAAATGGATGCTATTCCCGGTGGCTTGGAAGTAGGACCGAGCTCGGAGCAATCATTTCAATGCACTAGTTATCACAAGCATGCAAAGCACCAACACACAGCACACTCCGCAACGCCGTCATAGACTAATTTAATAATGCTCAAATTCTACAGTATTCTGCAGACTCGCTAGAAGCGAAAGCGTGTTTCACAATTAACAGACTACGAGTGAGAAGTTAAACAAACAAAACGTAAGATAACATGCCATTCCGATATTACAGACTAATGTGTATTTTCTAAGGTCTCAGCAATAGGTGTATGTACTTAATTCGTTTCTACCTAAACTCACAACGTATAATAGGTTATGATTTTTGTTTTTGTTTTTTTAGTAACTTTGCAGTATCCTCTTCGACTGTGTTCCGCTTGAAAATTCGTTAAGAAATTGACCAATTAGTTGTTTAAGGTTTCAGTTGATCATTATGAATAAGTTTTAATCTGTGATATTAAAGCATTTCGAGATCTATTAAATCGAGCAATACATTTTGTACTATTTCACTCAAACTTCGTTGTTGCGCTGTTTTCGTATGTCCATTTTGGGTTCCTAGTCATGATTCGAACGAATGGACTGCTTAGTCAAGCATGTTCACTTTCTAACAGTGATTTTAGAGAATCGGTCCTACTAACAACATCTTATATTTTCGGAAAAGACGAAATCTAGACAAAATAGTCAAAAGGTCGAAAGTAACAATTGTAAACAATGACTTAAAACGTAAATTTCCTGGAAATGCCAGTTTGCTAACACCTTTATCCACTACCGACGGGAAAGTAGTAACCCCCTGTATCTGTTTCTGCTGCTATTTTGTTTGTGGGAGCAAGCAGATCCCAGAAAAATACGCTAAAAGTCATTGTTTACAAATGTTACTTTGGACCTTTCGACTATTTTGTCTAGAAATATGCTACTTTCACACTTCTTCAGTGTAGAGCACGTTATCAACCGTAACACAATGAACACACCCCTCCAATAGCAATCTGATTCCCAACGGAAGTACTACCCATCATAATCATCATGATGATGACTTCTTTGAAAAATAATGACAGCCGTTTACAAGAGTATGAAAATAATAATAGAGAAAAATATCTGATCCTAGCTTACCTCATGGACGAATCCAGGTTGAAAAAAGAAGAAGACATCGAGTGGTGATAAATCTGACAGCTCCCATGTAAAAGTATAGGACGAAACTTTTAGAATGCTTCTGGAAAATTCAAATGAAATTCTAATTAAAAGCGATTTATTGTATGATGTAAGAAAAATTCAAAACTACTCAATAAAGACATTTTCAGCAAAATAAAAATAAAATTAAATTAATGCCCCTATTGTGCATTTTTGGATTTTTCTTACATCATACAACAAACCGCTTTCAATTAAAATTTCATTTTAATTTTTTAGAAGTATTTTAAAATTTTCGTCCTCTACTTTAACATAGGAGCTGTCAGATTTATCACCACTCGGTGTATTCTTCTTTTTTCAAGTTGGATTCTTCTATTCATTATCATCCATACTATTGAGGAATCCAACTTGAAAAAAGAAGAAGACACCGAGTAGTGATAAATCTGACAGCTCCCATGTTAAAGTATAGGATGAAAATTTTAAAATGCTTCTAAAAAAATAGGGGGGGTATTATTTTTTGTAAATTCAAATGAAATTCTAATTGGAAGCGGTTTGTTGTATGATGTAAGAAAAATTAAGTACTAAGGTAGTGAATCAATTCGCGAGTTAAATTTAACTTTGATTAAAAACTGACAAAACCCGCATAATCACAAACTATTTCTGGACCATTACCATTACTGTTGACGACCGTTTTCGATATTGTTACGACATTTAAGGCTGGCCCATAATTGATACGTTGCGGATGCATTTGCTTGAATTTGACAGTTTTCCCATAGATTTTCTATCAAATTTATGTCAACGGAACGCAAACGTATCTATTGTGTGCAAGCCTTTACCAAAAATCAATGTGCAACTAGCGATTTGAAATTGACTTTCAGTTTTTTTTAAAAACACTATTTAAAAAAACTTTTTGAGCGTATTAGTAGAACGATTGTGATTGGGAAACTAGGAGAATTTAAAATTAACACTTCATATGATCACTTTAAAAATAAAAATAAAAATATTGAAGCACTTTTTCAAAATTATCACTAGTAAACGCGAGCAAATTCCTTTAAATTTCCTCTCTTCTCTTTTGAAACTGTTGTAGAACCCCTAGTTCCTTGCAGTCTGCACCTTGCCATGCACCTTTTAGTACCTTTTGGTACAAGTATCTTTGTTTTTGTTTTGAGATCTTCGATTGCCATTTCCATGGTTTCCCGTTGCTAACAATAATTGTTAAAAACAAAGTTCCAATGAGCAGTGTAATTTTGCGGAAAAAAAAATCTGGAATTTGTGCTCAACTTTTGTTCCGTAATGGAGAAAAATGTTCGTCAATGTTGTACCAATAGTTTCCGTACATTATTCGTTTAGGCCTGATATTCGAAAAAAAAATTTCGGTCGGTAAATTTTCAGTGATTCGCTGGTGCGGCTGACCAGTTTACATCCGGGACGCCGTCGTGTTCGTTAAAAATGTGCGGAAGAGGAAAGCGGAATGAAATCGTTCGCAAGTTATTGCATAGAAAATGTAGATTGAGTTACGGAAAAGAAATATTCGTCTTGATGTGTGGTGAAGACGGTAAGCTCCGAAACGTAAAATTTGTCACGACCTTAAAACACAGATAATGGCGGAAAACCCGGATGAAGAGATGAATCGGATAGGTGACAAAGAGTATCGATTTATATGGAAAAAGATGCTCACCTAACATGTATAGGTGGCAGCGTTGAAGCTCTTGAAATTATTTCTTTTTTCGAAGAATTGTGTAGGTGGCGTTCTGCATCCAATCGAAAAGGCTCTGAAGTTAAGTTGTGTGTTACGAAATGGCAGTGGACTACTGTGAAGGCTTATCTTGCCCCCAGAAAAGGTCGTTCTGTCAGTTTGCATCAAAGGGTGATTTTATTGTTGTGATACTTGCTATGATCCAAATATTGGACAGAAATTCAATTGATAATGTTTTCGGTGAAATACAAAACTTTCTTGGAAAGATATTTTTTCAGAGACGATCGCAGCAAGCCGTGCTTTGAAAATGACGTGTTTTGCATTTGCTGTCGTTTTCGCGGAAATAAAATTAAAAAAATACTCCTTCATTCAACTAAAATAAATGGTGAAATTATAGTTTTTTCGAGTGCTTTGCGTCGGACGTTGTGAATGGAATCCCTCTCATAGTGTATTATGGTAATGTTTCTTGAGATGGAATGTTTTTCCCATTTTTTGTGTTTTTAGTGACCCGCTCCCGCATCCGGACAAGCTTTTCGGTATCAGATAAATAACATTGGTGAGGTCGTTTTATATTATCAAAAATATACCTTAACTATATACACGCCAGGATCAAGAATTTCCATTTTTGATTCTGGAAGTGTGAAAACTCTTCACATATCCATTTGATGTGTGAAGATTTTCATGCGGGGCTTATTGTATATGAAGATGACCTCAGAATGTACGTGTATGAACAGGCATTCTCGAAATGGGTCGTTGGAATTTCAATAGAGCTGTCACCTTCAATCTCCAGGGCTAAAAATGTTTGCACATAGTGATCACATATAAATTACTGAAGAAATGCAGACAAGTTTCTTCCATAAAAGTACTGCCGGTCAGTGGGAGATTGATTGTAAAGACACACGCACACAAGTATCTTTGTTTTTGTTTTGATTCGCTATGTTATGCCATTCTCTGACGAGACATGATCAACTCCGGTCCGTACGAGGAGATAAGAAAGAAGGAAGAAAAACTTGGGGGAGGGGGGGGGGGGGGGGGGGGGGATGGGGGGGGGGGGGGGGGGGGGGGGGGGGGGGGGGGGGGGGGGGGGGGGGGGGGGGGGGGGGGATGCACTCTGCAGTCTGCGTAAGCATTTGGAAAGAAGTCGAGCCCCACCACACTGCATCGAGGCATATCTTACCGTAGCTGAAGTATGCATGAACCTCAGCATGGGCAGCAAGTTGTCACCACGCTTGGCTGACGTTTTCATGAGTGATTTGGAAGTAGAACTGGAAAAAGAAAAACTCTTCCCCCGGGTCTGGTGGCGTTACGTCGACGACATTTTTGCGATAATGAAGGAGCGCTACCTGCCGCAAAGAATTGATCTGCTGAATTCCCGACATAGGTCGATTAAGTTCACGGTCGAGCGAGAGACTGATGGAAAACTTCCATTTCTCGATTTGTCAATTACCAGAAAAAACGACGATACTCTGTAGTTTGGCATTTACCGAAAACCGACATTCACCGACCGCTATATCACCCTCGACTCGAACCATTACGGTTCCCAAAAACAAGCCGCTTTTCACTCAATGGCACACCGGCTCTTTAGCATACCAATGGAGAAGGAAGAGTTCGAAGCTGAAAGGGCGAAAATCTACGAGGCCGCTGAGATGTTTTGGTATGTTAGAGAGTGTCATCAAATAATAGAAAACATGATGTAAACATCGGAGGACGGCCGTGGGGAAAATGGGAAAAAAAGGGTAGTAGCGTTTTAGTTTTTTGTTATGGTGGTGGTGGGGGGGGCGTGGTTGGGGGGGGGGAAAGGGGGCGGGATGTGGAAAATATTTGGGGGGCGGGTGTGAGGGGGGGGGGAGGAAATTTGGATCGGTCCCAAGCTTAATAATACACCCCTAATAATGAACTCACACGAACACACTCTCAAATATTCTGTTAAAATAACACAGCTAATCAAAACAAAGGCGCAAATATGTATAGTTAGGTGCTGGCTTCAAGGTGTACTTCGGACCAAGGGGTTCTACAACAGTGAACCAATTTCAAATCGCTAGTTGCATACTGATTGTTGCTTTTACCCTTATAGCGTCACGTCCGAAGTGATAGAAAATGTCTCCAGGTCAAATACATCAGCAGGTAAACTTCAGCAGGTAAGCTGCCGCTTCAACTTCTTGACGAGATGTGAGGCCAGCGGAGAACACAGGCGTCACATGCTTGGCACAGTTCACATGATTCTTCAGCTGAAGGTGATTCTGATTCGTCTAGAAATACGTTTGACGTAGAGCTTTTCCTCTTAGAATTTACAGAACTCCAGATTTTATTTGGATCTCTACGCAAGCCAAATTGTACACGCATAAAATATGATTTATACCGATTTGCATTCACTAGATGGTATGCGTCATTTGCAAGTTTGAAAGCCTGTTGATTAGTGAAGGAACGATGCTTCCGAAGTAACCTCTGTTTAGCCTTTCGCTCACATTTCAACCTACGCAGTTCTGGGTTGTTTCATGGTGGTTTAACAGGAGACCGAATCCTAGGGAGGTTTTCATTGAGCCATCTCGCAGAAGCGCTCTGTCATATCGTCAACATTCCGTATATTGAGCAGTTCTGTCCAGTTCATATTGATGAGGTATTCTGTTAGTGAATCAAAATCAAGTCGGCGGTAGTTCAAATGTCTTGCTTCAGCTCGTGTAGGAACAGTAGCTTGCATGCGAGGAACAGGCACGGAAATATCAAATGGAGGATGGTTAGGATCAACGGTCAGCAAAGCGACAACAGCTGTTGATACGTTAATACCATTCTCAGAAGGAAAGTATACCAGGTCAAGTACTCTATCGAGATAGTTGCGATTTTGATTGGTTTGAGACATGTTTAAAAAGTCGAAACCATCGACCAGACTAGCAGCTGCGGCAGGTAGTGGAGAAGAATTGTCATAACGAAGTCCATAATCTCCTCTCGCCCAAGATAGTCGTGGCTGGTTGTTGAGCATGAGCATGAGCATGATTGACCGCCCGAGGTGCTCGGCATCTGTTATTCCACAAACCCGAACCAAATCATTGGCAGGATCCTTTGTTACAAAGCTCTTGAGCGGAACAGCAATATGTGCATCAAAGGATTGATACATCCAGTAACAATAGTTTATGGTAACAGCATTGTGAGGATCGATTTGAGAAATAAGCTCAAGGGATGACGATCTATTAGGGCAACTACGATTCTCATAGGTATTTCATTGAGAAAACCAGTATTCACCAATGCCAATGCTCGGATCTCCACCAACAGTACGGATGCCGCCTGAGTCTCTTACAAAATGGGACAGTGGTTTATTTGTGCCAGGGGGGGTCCGACGAGCATGGCGAACGAATAATTTGGATCCGATACCCGGTATTTAATCTACTACGGTACTTATCTACAGCATCAGCAAGCATCATCAACCATTATCTTGCCATCATCATCGTCATCGATTGCTGGCAGTCAGTCTCCACATCAATTTGTTCAAAGTGCTCGTGATCCTCAAAAATGGAGACTATTCCGGTATATTACTAAACGGTGTCCAGAAATACGTGATTCTCCAGTGCGGTGAGAAACTTACGAATATCTCGAACCTGTTATGGAACAAACGGTATTATAAAAAGAAGCCTAAGTGTTTTTTTTCTGTCTAACATCGCATGGCGACAAACATGTGTAGGGGACTGACAGTGACAGTGATCGGTATTTTTTTCCTTTCGGGAGCCTATGAATATTTAGTCCACCTCAACCAGCTCACGGTTCCCTTTACCTTCTCTATCGACAACGGAGGAAGGGGACAGGTGTTTTATAGTGTTCCAAACCAGATAATTCCTATTAGAATGACATCACAACGGAGGAAACAGGTCATTGACATCTCGACGTTGGATCTACTTGATAACTTTTTTTTTTTTTTTTTTTTTTTTTTTTTTTTTTTTTTTTTTTGTTTGTTAGTGTGGTGGTTGGTTGTGAAATTAAGTTACGGCAAGCATGTAGCACCCTTTGTTACGGTGGAGCTTCTTATACAACGATATCGGGGTTTGCAAGGGCCATTAAGGGTATTTGAAGATTTTCAGCAATGTGGACTTCTTTCAATGAAATAAAGACAGCTTTGTTAATTAAATGCGATAGTTTTCATTACAATAAAACATTCTCTTTCAAAACACTGAAATTAGTGTACAACTTCATCAAATTAATAGCTTCCGTTTTCAACCTGTGGCTAACTAATAACTTCATTACATCCGCACATGCTTCAACTTTCCTGGCAAACTGCAACCCTGTCGTTCCGCATCCATCGACGTCCACATCCAAGACCACTCCTTCCCGGTGAGCGTAATCCAACATGACCTGTAGGGACTCTACGGCTTCCTGTTCTATGGCATATTTCAAGGCAGTAAACAGGTTCCCATTGCGGTGATTCAGATCGGCACCGCACTCCAACAGTAACCGAACTATGTGATCGTGGTTAATCTTCACAGCGCTTTCCAGAGCCGTCGATCTTTTCACGGATCTGGAGAACTGTTGTACCAAGTCCGGACTGTGCCGCAACAGCAGTTCAACTATGCGCACATTGCGATTGAGAATGGCATACTCGAGGACGGCAGC
Organism: Aedes koreicus; assembly: GCA_024533555.2. Taxonomy (NCBI): domain Eukaryota; kingdom Metazoa; phylum Arthropoda; class Insecta; order Diptera; family Culicidae; genus Aedes; species Aedes koreicus. The sequence goes on from JAHHFK020001201.1 coordinate 33,192, forward strand.
TTCCCCAGATTGATCTGCTAGCTTTGGATCGGCACCGTACTGCAGGAGGTATTCGGTTATCTCGTAGTTGTTCGTCGCGATGGCAGCATGCAGCGGAGTATAGCCGTCCAAGTCTTTTATGTTGAACACGTGCGTTCCCAGATGGTGGTGGTTATTTTCGTAGTGCTGGTGCAAAAGTTTGAAGAGCGCCAAGGGGAATGGTGAGGAGAGGAGAGTTCGAAACGGTGTTCCCAATCTGTCATTTTGTAACGCAGGGTCGGCTCCCAACCGGAGAAGTGATTGCACCAGATGAGGGGAGGAATCCGATTGAAGATAATGCAGGATGCAGTCATGACCCGGTTTGTTCAATAAGTAAGATAGATTGGGGGTTTTTTGTGCAAAATACTGTACAATACAGCTAGTTGAGTCGATCTGGAGGTATTGGAAACGATCGGAACTGTTTAACTTAACCACAATGGCAGTTGCTACTTTTAAATGTCTGAACTTCAAAAGGAAGGTTCTGAGTCCCATGCTTATTATATCGGCAGTGTGTTGAATGTCTTCAGTTAGTATCGTCGTTCGGTCTTCTATAGTTTTGATTGATGCGTTAGTGCAATACACAGAAAGGTCAACTTCGACTTCAATAGTTTCATATTGTGAGCAAAGTTCGATGCAAATTGTTCTTTTTGCTACAAACAAATCCGACGGAAGAGATTTTATCAAATCCAGAAAGATGCTACACTTTTGAAGAGTGATTTTGGACTCACTTTCGTTCATAAGGAAGTAGTTTTTTGGCAGTTTTGGACAGTGTCGTCCAGATGGATCTTCAAAATGAAAATACTTTGCGTAATGATCATCGTCAATTTTCAACAGATTGGAAATTCTTTCTATCCAATGTTCGGCGATAGGTGTTCTAGGAACAATCGCTTTAATGAAGTCCGGTTCCATGGATATTAACATCAATGCCCTCAAGTCCTGCAGCATTTTGGACCAGCGGTTGAAATCGGTCTTAAAGCAAGCATTTTCAATAGGTTTGAAGATCATCGTTTCCAAGTATCTCAGGACATTTTCGTCTTTATTGATTACCGCAGACTGCAGGACACCGCCGCTCTTCAAAATGTCTATGGCTTTATGCGCGAGATGCTTGAGCAAACGTTCCGATCCGAGATGGACGACCCAGTTTATGAATTTTTCTTCAAGATGATCTGGAATTCCTTCTTCCAGTATCGTTCGCAAAGATTTAAAGTTACCTTCGGTTAGCAAGCTAAGTACGTTTGTGCCATCTTTGAGCCAAGCGTCCGCTCCGTTGTCGAACAATAGATCAACAATCTTCCAATGGTGTTTGGCAATGGCAAGGGTCAACCAATCGTACATTGAGTATAGCTCAAAGATTAAGTTACTATTCAGAAGGCAGTGGACCATCTGAAGTCGTCCATGGAAGCAACAGGTTTCCATTGCCTGCAGCATGTCGGACTCATCGATGACTGAGCTGGAGGTTTGGTAGCAATTTTCTACGATATGCTTGAACAAACGCAGGTCATTGCGTATGATGGAAATGCCGAGTTCATAATCTGAAGCAGGGTAGTCTTCGGTGAAAATTTCACAAAGATCTTCGATGCTAAGCTCACTGATGATACTCATTCGCAGTCCGATGTGCGTTTCCAGGAAGTTACGCTCCATTTCAGAGTGCCCAGTTGTCATGAGCAGTATTGGTTTAACGTTACCTCCTGCGTGAAGTCCAAGAAGATTGTTCAAAAGGGTGAAATTGTTTGTACTAACCAGATGAGGTATCACAGTACCAACGATAGGAGTCATCAGGTTAGGTTGAAGCTGTTCAATTTGTTTCACCGCTATATCAAATGGTAGGTTGTCGAATTGGAGCATGTTAAGTCGCACCGCATAGTTGATCTGCGAAGTCGTTAGTATCGCTTTGATATTGTGAAAATTGGCTCTCAGTAGAGATGTCACGGTTTCAATGCGTTCAGAATCGAACTGTTCATGAGCTATGATTCCAGGAATGGCATAATATCTTGGACGGAGAAGGTTTCCCAGTGCTAGAAGGTATCTGCCACTTGGTTCTGCGTTTTGATCGAGGAAACTTTCAAACATCTGATCATTGCAAGTACGAATGCTTTGAAGAAGACCGCTTTGTGTATTTAACCATCGAAACCCTTCTGCTTCCAGTTCCACCAACCCGTCCAGGGTGAATTTCTCTGATCGGGTGAATATGTCAATCCCGGTAGAGTTGAATGCCAAAACGAATCCGTTGATGAGGGTCCTCATCGAGTCAGAGGTTGTCAGGAAATCGTAAGATAGCGAATCATGTGCCAGGTAGTTGCGATAGGACTTTCCCCAAATCATTGGAACCGAAGTGGTCAAAAGGCAGAAATTGTCACCGAGGTACCCGCTGGAGTAGAGTATTTCCATTGTTTGTAGTTGCCAGAACTCGATAGCCAGCCGAGCTTTCATTGGAATTTTCAAATAATTCTCGATAAATGTTTCTATCGTGGCACAACCGTATCGCTGGAAGGTATCCCGGATATTCTGGAGAATCTTTTGTATCACCTGGTGTAGCTCTTCTGTATCTTGGCGACGTAGCGCTTCCAGTTGAGACTTGAATCGGTTGTTGCGCGTTTTGAATTCCTTGGCTGATTTGGGTCCAGCGATTGACGCTTTTAGAGTTTGAACGATTGCTTGAAATTTGGAGTCAAGGGCGAAAATGTTCTGGTAGTATCCGTTGCGAGTTTTGGACAGAGCCGAATGTAGGTTTTCTTCCAGATAAATGAGAGTTGAATTATCCATTTGAATGTCGGACGTGAAATGTGCCAGGATTTCTCTGATTTTCAACTGATAACGCCATTGCTCGGTGGAGTCGTGATCCAGCTCCAAGTACTGCTGAATGTAGGATTGAATTACGACTGCGTTGAATTCGATACTGTCGAAAGATCGCATTGTTAGGACCTTCCAATCAGAAAACAAAGTATCAAGATAGCTACCGCTCGATTTGTCTGTGAGTTTGGAATCCAAAAGATGGCTCACGGCCAAAATTGACGCATTGGAAAAGGCAACTACTTCAACGACGTCCATCAGATTATTGCGATGTAGGTCACGCAGATTGTTGATGATTTCAGTCTTTTGGTCGTAATTATCCCACAATTCATCGTGCTCTTCCTTTTCGGCTTGCGTCAACGATTCGGGATCCGTTTCACTAAGTTGGCTTGTCATAGTAGTGAAAAATTGTTCAATTTTTTGAAACATGCTGTCCTGAATTAATCGAGCTTTAGTATCTCCCATGTATCGAATCAGGGCACGAAGATCATCAATCGTACGGCAGTGCCTCATCAATCCAAGTGTATAGCGAGTACAGTCGTGCAGAATGTACACAAAAATGGCGTAAAACGACACAGCTGTCATGTAGATGAAGTCACTCAAATATTGATAGTAGTAAATTTGATCCGATTCACGGACGAATAGTTGAGACAAAGGAAATCCGTGACTGGAAAAATTCCTATACTTAGAATTCAGTATGACGGAATCAGTCAGAACGTTCGGCAGTATGTTGTACAACTTGGTGGACAGATTTGGAGTATCCGCAGTGTTTTTTATCGCTTCTCCGCAAATTTGGTTGAATCGCTTGAAGGCTGCCACCCTCAGCGAAGCACTGCCTCTTTTGGAGTCATTGTCATCGAACTCCTTGTAGATCTGAGAGCATCGGATAATTTTAATCACAGAATGTATTTGTTTCAATCGCCGATAAACTTTGCGCAGCTTTTTCAAAACACTCGAATGTCGATGTTGCACACTATTTGATGGATTCCGAATGGCACTCAACCTAGAAACGATTGCAATCAAAAACTGCATCACGCACCGTTTGTTAATCACTGCTCTGTACAGTTCAAATCCTCGAATCTCATCGAAAACTCCAACAAAAATGGCCAGGCAAAATATCATCTCTTTCAGAGGGAGCTCCCGCACCGCTGGTTGATTCTTGATAAAAAATAAATGATTGTGAACCATTCGTATGCGAAACATCACCTCATCATCTACGTCAAGAAAATCATACCACTTGGGCCGATCGCGCAAGCCTCTCACCCACTGCGTAATCAGATCAATCGATTCTTCCCAGCTATTACTGGAACGCTTCGACTTGACGGGATCACCACACAGCCGCTTCAATCCGTACGCCGATAGTTTATGCAGTACCCGTAGTTCCATCTCCTCTGAGATCGAAACATGTTTGACGTTCAGTTCGAGCATCGCATTGGAGCAGTACCGGAATGAATCCCATTCACCGCATAGCTTCTGGGATTCCAGCAGCTGAAAAGTGGCCGCCAGACCATCACGAATCACTTGGTAATAGATTTGGCCAGGGTCTGCTTTGGAACGGTTCCATTCGTCGAGGAGCAGAGTTTTAGCCACTTGGGTTTGATGATTTTTCAGCGCACTTTCTATCGGCGTCAATGTCATATCGACAAAAGAGGTAAAAGGTACACAAACTGATATGATAGCTTTATGAGCGCGCGTGTTGCTCGCGGAATCGCTTTAACTGCGGTGATTAGTGTTCGAGCTTGGATGAATGACTAATTTTCTTCGCTTGCGTCGATTGGACTAGGCCGGGCGAGAGATTGTTTCGATTGTCTGTTCTCAGAGAGCTGGCGCCTTTATCATAATATTGTTATGATTAGTGGCGAGCCCGTATGTGTTTGAGCTTAGACGTGAGAATGTGTGTTGGAATGTTTAATATTTTTCCTTCATTCGTTTAGAGCAGCCACGATCAACTTAGTATCAACGGAACCACAGTAGATGTGTATCAGATGATACGCGAAGAGTTGTTGCAGCCATTTAGGCGATATTTCCGTTGTTGAAGCGGTTTTGATGTGACTTGTCGAGCAATTTGTATGTGACATGGTGCTTATTTTGGTTATCGTGAAGTCGGGAAAAATTGATCACTTTTCGTCGATTATAACTTCTGTTTTCTGAATAGTTAATTATGTGTGCATATTGAATTATGTAATTTCTGAGATCGCCTACTGTCTTCTTGGGCCTTTGTACTGTGGACAGTGGCAAAGGACGTGTTCCACGGACTGATGCACCCGACATACTGAGCACATGATTTTAAACTCCCCGTCACTACCCATGTTGTAGGCAAAGCATGGGGTGGGTTAAAAAAAAGAAAAGAAAATAGAAAAGGAAGTAAGAAAAATAAAGGGGGAGGGGGGAAAGGAAGGGTGGAGGGGGAAGAGGAGAAGGAAAATATTCCTTGAAGCAGATCACCAATGAAACACGCTTTGGCTACCATACGCCTACCTTCCAACATTTCCAGGTTGATGAGCTTGCACCGACTTTCATAACTTGGCAATCTGCGAGGGTCTTGCCAGCGAAGATGTCGCAAAGCAAAGCGTATAAACCTTCGCTGAACAGCTTCGATCCTCTGGACTGCGTTTTGGTAGAAAGGGGACCAAACGATGGCACAGTATTCCAAGAAAGGGCGAACCAAAGAGCAGTATAATGCCTTCAGACAGTAAACGTCCTTGAAGTTTTTTGCGAAGCGGAACATAAATCCTAGCTGCGAAGAGGCCTTGGAAACAATATACGAAATGTGAACCTTGAACGACAGTTTGGAGTCCAGCATTACTCCCAGATCCTTGACCGTTGTTTCTCGTTTCAAGCGCGTACCTCGAAGGATGTAGTCATGAAGATACATCGCACGTTTTCGGCCGAAGGAGATAGTTGAGCATTTGGATACATTTAAGGACATTCTGTTGATTCGGCACCAGTTATCAAACACTTGCAGTTCCTGCTGAAGAAAGTGGGCGTCTTCCGGACATTTTATAACGTAGTACAGCTTCAGGTCATCCGCGTAGGATAATTTCAGGCATTTGAGGACCAAGTTCACGTCGTTCATATATAGCAGGAAAAGGAATGGGCCAAGGTGGCTACCTTGAGGAACGCCGGATGTTACCGGAAAGCTAGATGAGGCGTAATCTGCAATCTTCACGGACATAGTTCTACCAGTCAGGTATGAACGGAGCCAGTTCAACAACTGATCGTGAACACCCATATTGCCGTATTTAGAAATGGCAATCTGATGGTTCATTTTATCGAAGGCCGCAGAGAGATCTGTGTAAATGGCGTCTACTTGATGACCGCGTTCCATTTCGCGCATGATAAACGATGTAAATACGGTTAGATTGGTCGCCGTCGAGCGCTTGGGCACAAAACCGTGTTGGTCTGGAGAAATAGTCTGTGAATAGTCATTGACCAGCCTTTGGAGAACAATTAGTTCAAATAGCTTGGATACAGAGCTTAGTGCAGCAATCCCACGATAGTTGGCGACGGACCGTTTGCATCCCTTCTTGTGTATTGGGAATACAAATGACTCTTTCCAGCATTCAGGAAACTCGCCGGAAGTTACAGACAAATTGAACACCGTAGCTAGGGGCGCAGCAAGCGTGTTTAGGCAACGCTTCAGGACAATTGAAGGAATACCGTCAGGACCGCATCCAGTTGAAGTTTTCATCTGCTTCCCGGCTGAAATCACCATATCACTATGAATAGTGAAAGCAGAGCCAAATACAGACATGCGGGGAACATTGCTAGTAGCCGATTCGAGGCTCTCGGCGTCCAGAATTTCGTCGCAGAAGACACTGCTGAACTGCGTACGGAACAAGCTGGCGATATCCACGATAGTGTCAGCTTCAAGAGTGCCATCAGTCATAGTAGAGGGTAAGCCGGTTTCTTTCCGTTGTTCGTTCACAAACCGCCAGAAGCTTTTCGGGTTCGTTTTGAGACGACTCTGCAATTGAAACTGATGGGCGTTGTACAAGCTGTTATTGAGGTATTTGTAATCGTCGTTGGCGCGAGCGTAGTTTGCCCTCGTGGAATCGGTGCGATATTTGCTGTGTTTCCTCAAAGCAGCCCTTTTAACTCGTTTCAAGTGTTTGAGGTCAGAATTTGACCAGGCAGGTTTGGGAGGCTTACGGTTGATTTTCTTAGGCACGAATTGATCGACGGCGTAAAGCAAAATACAGCACATAGTCGAAGCAGCAAAATTTGCATCCCCGTTTGCAAGAGTCGTGTTCCAGTCCACGTCGGCGAGAAAGTTGTTCATTCCCTCGTAGTCAGCATGGTTGAAGTCATAATAAACATTTTCGAAGTTGTCATGGAAGCTGTACTCAGGATTTAATTCCAGCGTCAGTAGCAGAGGGGAATGGTTTCTGCAGCTTTTGACAAGCGGTGCCAGAGCTTGAATGACAGAACATCTTTGACCCAGTTCTTCAGTAACGAAGCATAGATCCAGCAAACGATTGTTGTTATTCGGAATGCCGTTAACTTGCCGAAGTCTTGCGGTAGAATAAGCATCAAGCAAGGAGAGAGATGCTGGTCTGAATGACGAACATGAAGTATCTGGATAGTGGAAGCCGTTGGTATCGACATGCCATGAAATCGTGCTGAGGTTGAAATCTCCCACAACGACGATGTTGTCGCTGGGTCCCATTTGTGACACGATCCAATCCAAAGAAAGAGTGTGCTTATCGATGAGGCTGCTGTCGTTGACACGATCAGGTGGGATATACACCACGCACATAAACAATGTTCCGGTTATGGTGGTTATTGCCACCCAGAGATGTTCAACCGTTGAGTTTTCGGGAGGCTAGTATCAGTGTGCACTTAATCATGTTTTACCAATTTTTGACCGTTCCACCCTCTAATAGGCGATGTTATTGAGTAAAGAGTAAAGGTTCCAGAGATCTTAGGGAATTGAAAGTCGTATGCTCCTACTCCCTCTCTAAGCAATAGAAATTTATTTTTCATTAACAACCAAAGAACTACTTAAAAATGCTTCTTTGGATAGAATGATGTTCTCCTTCAATGCATATTGCGAAACAATTTTCAAGGCTAACTAAACAATAATCAACAAGTTTTGATACTGAGCAATTAATAGTAACAAGGTCTACGAATTTATTGACGGCAAATCAGAAAACTTAGAGCATAAACCTTATTGGAACACGCAATCTGAAAATTTCTAACACCGAATGCAAGGTTTAGTTTCTATCATCGTTGATATAAATAGAGGATGAAAGAAGAGGTTATAATCATTGGCAACCAAAAAATCATAGGGTAACGGGATGTAATGTAAGCCTAGTCTGTTTATTCGGCTTGTATACAAAATATGTAATAAATTCATCGGTAATGGCCAAATCCACGATGACATAATGGCGATCAACTTGTTCTTAAGCAGTTGAGAACTTTTCCATCACTTTATTGTGATGTAACTGTTCGAAATTAATGATTTCCCTAACCTTATAGATTTCGTAAGCTAAGATAAAAGATTGTCATCCCGATCTTTAAATGTCCAAAATTTAACAAAATTTGATCGACGTCTTCAAATTGTGAAACACTCTTGATCTGCAGAAAATCATCACAATTTCCAAATAAAGTTTTCTAACGAAAAAATAAATGGTTTTGCAAGCAAACCGTCGTTCCAATTTTAGGGATGATATATTTTATGTGTTTCTAACTCTGGCCTATTATATTCATTAGATAGTTTAACATTGGCATTGTTACTAACATTTTACATATTTTTCGAATAGAATAGCTTGATTATGTAAATTATAATGTTTTGAATGTTGGGCGGTCGATGGAATATAACCAAAAATCATTTCAGTCTTTTGAAGTAGTTTTTTTCGTTAAATATGACTTGTGAAATTTTAAGTTTAGGGAAGGGAATATTGCTCACTATGAAATGTCTAAAAAAAAAATTGTTATTAATGCGACCTCTATTAAGTGCTAAATTTATTTAAGCATAACCATTTCATATCTGGCTCTCTTGGTTTCTGATTAATTGCCCATGATATTCTTCAAATTCGATTTGTCACACGAATTAGGTTACTTTTACGGGGCATCCGGAACCTGTTACGGGGTCACCATTTGGTTCTTTTGACCATTGATATAGTTCTTGGTGCATTGCCTATGATATATTGCGCATTTTGATATGTTGCTCGACTATGTTCTATTGCAATCATAGTTTACCCACTCTTATGGGGCGTTTGAAACCTGTTACGTGGTGACCATAAGATATCTGGCTCTCTTGACCATTTATATTTTTTATGATGACTGCCCCAGAAATTCTGCAAATTTTTAAATGGTTCTGTTGAAATCATAATTTGGCCATTTTTACGGCTGTGTCCAATGTGATCCTGAGCTACAAGGCTACATGGTTTCTAATCCATTATACTGTTACATGCTTATAGATGTTTAGCAGTTCAAAAGTTCAATTTGTTTAATTTGGTGACAATTTTCGTAGATCAATGGTGTAAATACAATCAGCCGAAACCGATTCTAAGCGGTCAATTCCGTCCAATCCAAAAATTTTAACCATATGGATTTTATATTCATAGTTCAAAAATTACTTTCAGTAAAATTGAAATTTGGTTATAAAATTGACCAAATTCGTAATTTTTTTTGAATGCATTAGGAGGTTAAATAGTTTAATACCAACCTTATGTAAAGAGAAGGTGCTTGCCACCTACTTGTTAGTGCTGGTAAAAGCTCGAAGTTATGTTAAATCACGCTATCGTACAAAGATACGATTCTATCTTTATAACAAATTGCTCTACTAATACTTGTTAGTCCCCACAATAACTCACCGTCACCATCTAGAAATATAACGTACATGTTCACAAATTCAACTCAGCATGAGAGTCGATTTTACTTAGTTGCATTGGAAGTCAGTCTTGTAAAAAGTAAATGTATTCAGTCTAAGAGTGACTCCAATATTAACAAAACTAAGTAAAATGGTCTCTCACATCAAGTTAAATTTGTGGCCGTAGTCGTAATAGCATTCTTTTTTATTTATTTATTTCGTCAAACAATCAATCGTCGACTAAATTAATGTTCTTATATCCTTTATTTAATTAATGTATTGAAATATTTTATACTCAGGTCAATCATTTTGCTATGTTGATTATAAGCATTCATCATCTGATTTAATGGTCCGAATTTAGTATAATTTGTACGATGATGATCTAAAGTGAACAAATTTCGATTACGTAGTTGTCGTGCAGGCACATAAAAGTTTAATTTTGACAATAATTCAGTTGAATCTATTCGTTGCGCAGCGATGTCGTTGACATATGAGGCCATAGCGTAATATCGACGCTCTCTCAATGATTGAATGTTGATCAACAAGCAATGAAGGGAAGGGAAATTCTGTTCGCACCTTCGTAGTGCGTATAATAAAAACTGCTTTTGAATTGACTCTATGCGCTCATCGTGCTTTTTTATATGAGGTGACCAAACAACACTGCAGTATTCTAATATTGACCTCACAAAAGAGATATATAATGATTTTATTGTAACTTGAAACTTACTAGTTTTTTTTTCTTCTTTATTTCCTCACATGGTGATAATCACCGACGCCAGGAAGACGACTCCACCACCTGGACCCTACCTAACGACTCATGAATATGAGCCGGGACCAACGGCTTTACTTCCCTTCCGAAGGAAGACGTGACCAGATTTTTTCGCCTCAGAAAAACCACCGACGTCGACTGGGATTGAACCCAGACCCACTGGGGTGCCAAGAAGCAGTCACGCTTACCACTACACCACCGACGCCGGCGGTCTTGAAAGTTGTGGCAAAAACGTTTTATGAAAATAAGCATATTGCTTGCTCTATGAATCAAGGTGTTATAATGATCCACAATTGTCAATTTAGTATCTAAAACTATTCCAAAATCTCTTATTTTATCACATTTTTTAATATTTTGATTTCCTAGAGATACTGAAATGCTTGGTGTGCTTCGATTTCGACTATTAGTTATAAGATAACATTTTTTAACATTAAGTTCTAATAAGCTTTTACAACACCATAGAGAAGATTACCTATATTAATCTCATCACTTTGCAATGCATCCTACTTGAAATAAAACAATATACGCGTGATAGGATTAGTTAGTAATGTTTGTTGTAGTTATTTAACGTAAGCAAACATTATTAGAAAACGAAACCGATCTTTCAACTGCCCAATTGTTTGATTCATCGTAGGATGAATATAGGAACAATGAGATTAATATGGGGGCAGTTTCCCTGTATAAAAGACGTGGATTTCATTCTGAAATACATTTATATCATCATAATTTCTTATTTCTAAAAACAATTTTATATCGCCAGCTTATATATGCTGAACTCTTAGATTTTTTAAAGTAAAAGATATATCGTTAACATATAGGATAAAAAGAAGAGGACCTAAGTGCGAAGCTTGAGGAAGACCAGATGTGACTTTAATAGGATTTGATTTTTTATCAGTGAATCTAACTATTTGCTGGCGATCAGTTAGATACGACTTAATCCAATTGAGGAGTCTAAGCTCAATTCCTATTTTTTCGAGCTTGAAAATCAACATAGAAATGTCAAGTCTATCAAATGCTTTGCTGAAGTTTTTATAAAGAGCTTCTATGTAATTACCTTTATCCATTGCTTTCAATTAATAATCAACAAATTCGAGCAGGTTTGTAGTGGTGGAACGTCCCTCAAAAAAGCCATGTTGTGCATTCGTGATTTTATGTTTGACTTGATTAAACATATTTTTGTTCATAATTGATTCGAAAAGTTTTGGGATACACGATATTATTGCAATTCCACAATAATTTCGAATATCGGGTTTTCTGCCAGATTTGTTTATTGGGATATAGAAAGATTTTTTTCGATTCTACTGAGAATTTACCGGATGTAAGTGACTTATTGAACTGTCAAAATAAAGGGAATGTAAACTCAACTTCCAAATTTTTCATAAATATCGGCGGAATTCCATCTGGCCCGGGACCCTTAGAGGCATCCATGTCTTGAAGACCTGACAGAATGTCATGGTAATGTATGTGACTAACAACTTCATTATTTGAAAATGAAAAGTATTCCAAATCACGATCATTATCCGAAAATTTAAAATAAGTTTCTTGAAAATATGTCGCGAAAATATTACAAATATCTTCTGAAGCTACCAGATTTTAGTTTAGTTTTTACATATTTGAAACATTTTTTTGGACATGACTTGATTTTATTTTCCGTTGTCGTGTTCTACGCATTAAGTGCAGCAGAAATAGTGCAATTAAGTTGAGCACAAATGTTTCATATATGTATCAAAATTAGCTAGATTATTGTATTTTCTATACGTGTTATGAGCCTTTTTTTCCGATTTTTGAGATTAATGATTTGTTTATTGAACCAGACTGGATTGCTGGAGTTATAATTACGTCGCCTTCTCGTGCGTGGAAACTTCGTCCTGAATGATCTCTAACAAGATTTTATAAAAAAAAACCTCCACTGCGAATTCAACATTTTCTTCATTCTTCAAAACTGATTGCCAATTTACATTATTCAATTTGGGTCTAATATTGCCATAGTTAGCCTTGCTAAAGTTCAAGGTATTCTCGTAATAACAATCGTTGGGATTAACGTTATTTGTTATTAACGTACGAACATTGAAAACTCTGTTGCAGTGTGAAATGCTTCATTTTGCATAAGGGAGAAAGAGATTCACTAACACAGAAGTCATTCATGTATATTCGTTAATAAAAAAAATCTATGTAACGATTTTGTTAATTTCTTACCTGATTTATTTGGTTGAACCCTAACTGCATTTTTCTCAAAAATAAATTGTATTGTTTCGTTATCATCAACGACGGGAAGTAAAATACTTATCTGAATCAGGAATAAAATCTACGTAGCGCAGATTGAAATCACCATATATATGAACTTTGGATTCAGGAGGGAAATGATCTGGAAATGGGAAATGGGTCTCATCCGCAATATGTGTTTTAGACCCATACATGATTAAATTTCTTTCATTTGGACGAAACAATAAGTTCAGAATTAAACTTTGAGGATATCGCAACGAGAACTCCTCCACCAGACAGTCTTTGAGTTAAGAGTAAGTCACAGTCATCTTTGAATACATTATAATTACTACCATAAATTTCTTCACTTTTAATGCTCTCATTCCAACTAGTTTCGGTACCCAAAATTACCGAAAATGAGGAACTTAATACGTTTTTATGAATTGGGCTGATCTTTAATGCGCCGCTCATACGATTAAAATTCTGGCAATACAATACCAGAATCTCAGTAGCACATGATTCTGAAGAATTTAGTGGTAGTTTGTCGCCCCTACTTACTATTGAGCTATTTTCAAGCACCTCCGTGTCAGTCGGAAAACTAATATTATTATTATTAAAACTGATTACATCTCCTTGATAACGAGAAGACGTCAAGGGGGTTACTGTTGAGGTCATCGGAGACATCCAGTAGGACGAATGCGGTTGTGATGATGCATAGCCCGCCGGGTATAGCATTTCACCTCTTTGAAAATTAATTGGTCGATTGCTTGCTGGTGGTCTGGAGAAATGGTCATTCGCTGCGGCGAGAAGTTCTCGGTCAGATGAAAGTTGATTATTATTATTACAGCTTAGGTTATTAATGTGGTTGGCACTTCGGTTATTAGTGTTGCAGCTATTGTTGTGTGGACTATCGAATTTTACGTTGTATTTATTGTTGTTGTTGTTCGCTTGTTTTCGTTGATTCCTCCGTTTCCATGTCTTTTCAGCCATTTTTTGCTGCGACAAGCGGTGCAGCTTGCGAGTATCGTACTCCGCCCAATTGGCTCTCCACACCTTTCTTGTACCCAGAAGTCGCCAGCCTGAGTCATCGGAATTATTGTTGCTACTGTCTATAAGCTCGATTTCCAGGCCTGGGCGCGAATCGAATGGTGGAGTCAATGGCTTATCATATAACGTTACATTGGCAGATCATAATTTCAGCTCTTCTAGAATATCCAAACCATGCATTGGATTTCTGTGCATGGGAGACATTGTGAAACACGAGAGTTCTTTTACCTATCCGCTCAGTTTTTTCAAATCATTCTGTAATAATAATCATCTGTCCTTAAGTCTGTGGCCCTCTATGTTCCCCTGTGTAACTTACACAAACAAACACTGCCGTAGGGTGCACTTACAAATACAAATATAGAGCTAGAGTAGGACCTCGTCACTCTCTCATCATAACGCCAAGTCAGTTCATCTTGTACTACCGAGCAATAAAGATAATAAACGTTCTTTTGTTGAAAACTTAAAACATGGTGTCAGAAGTAAAGTAATTTCCGCGAATTAAATCGAAACGGTTTCGAATAGCATATTCGATACGCTGTAAAACAACACCACTGAAAGTTGCTGCCTAAAGTCAAGAATGGCATCCGGATTCGACCTTCGATTGCCCCAGCCGCTTGATGGATCAAACTTGGCAAAGGAATGGCCTGCATGGAAGCAGGCGTTTGGAATTTTTCTTCGCGCGAACAACAAAATCAAGGAGAGTGAAGCAAACAAAATAGCAACGTGTCTCTGGCTAATTGGACCGCGAGGAGTAGAGATTTTCAATACGCTGTACCCCAACAAAGGAAGCATCGAGAACATGTTTGGACAGGACGACGACGAACGAGTGGAAAACGAAAACGACGAAGAAACGTTCGCCGATGCACACGACCATCAGAACGCTACACGCACACTTACAGAAGTAATTGCGGCTTTCGACGAATACTGCCTGCCACGCAGAAACGTCACGATGGAGGCGTTCAAGTTTAATTTGATTGCCCAGAAATAAAAACAATCGTTCGCCGATTTCGAGACAGAGCTACGCACTCAAAGTCAGTTCTGCGAATTCCAATGTCATGGTTGCCAGATTTCATATGTGGATCGCATGCTCCGAGATAAAATCATCATCGGGTACATGACAAAAAGTTGAAATTAAAGCTGTTGGACGGGAAGGATGATTCACTATCAAAAGTAGTAGAGACGTGTAAAATCTTTGAAGCTGCGGCTGAAAACCGATTGCTGCTGGACAGAAAGGATCTCGTGATGGAAGTGAAGGCTATCGACATCAAGGAGGATACCAATCCGAATGAAGGGATTCAAGAAGTGGCTGCCATCAATCTAAACATCAACAAGTGTTACAACTGTGGTCATACATACCATGCGTAATCATCGTCGGAGTTGCCCGGCTATGCGTGTGGAATGTTACGCGTGTGGCGATGTGGGCCACTTGAGGAAATGCTGCCGTAAGAAGACATTGAAGAGTGATGAATACATCAAAGCACGGAGGACGACACCCAAATCTTCATCGGGAAAAGCAGTGTATTCTGTTAATTGGAGTGACGCAGGTCTTGTTTAGATCACGGCAGTGTACATGATAATGATGTTTATGTTAATTCCCTAACTGATCCCTTTAGAGTAAGCGCTAACGTCCATGAACCATCATCTTCCAACGATCGTGTAGACCGGTGGACGAAAGTTTATTTCATTGATGGGTTTCCAGTCAAGTTCAAATTAGACACTGGATCCGATTTTAATTGTATCCCAATCGGTATTGTCCGGAAAATTAATGTTCAAATTCATGATTTTGAGAATACTCCTGTTTTTGATTACAGTGCAAATACAATTCGGGTTTTCGGGAAAGTGAAGCTTGCTTGTGTTGATACCTCTAATAAAAGCAAATGGGTTGCAGAGTTTCTGGTTGTTGATAGTAGTTTTGAGCCACTACTAGGTTTGTCAGCGTGCATAGCATTTGGGTTGATTAGACGATTGAATGCAGTCTCGGGGTTACCAACCAGCAAGGAAGATTTTGTTAAGCGATTTCACGATGAGTGTAGTGCAAGTGTAGTATTGTTCTTAAAGAAAACTCTGTACCAACGATTCACTATAAAAAGCGTATACCGCTAGCACTTCATGATCAATTGAGGGCAGAATTGAAACAAATGGAGGCGCAAGGTATAATCTCAACAGTTGATTATCCTACCGACTGGGTGAGTAATATGCAGATAGTAGAGAAGCCGAATGGGAAGCTACGTCTCTGTCTTGATCCGAAGCCATTTATGTATCAAGAGTGAACACTTTTTGATCCCTACTCAGGAAGACCTGTTTAGTCGTTTGTCTGGTAAACGGGTGTTTTCTGTTCTAAACTTGAGCAATGGATTTTGGCAAATGGAGCTTGACCTGAAAAGTTCTGGATTGACCACTTTCATGACACCGTTTGGTCGTTTCCGGTGCAATCGGGTTCCGTTTGGGTTGAACAATGCTCCCAAAATATTCCAACGTAAAATGGTTCAGATATTCGGTGACATAGATGGAGTTGAAGTTTACTTCGATGATTTGGCAATCGCAGGTATTGATGAATCAGACCATGATAGAATTCTTTCTGTAGTTCTTGGTCGCGCTCGTCAGAATAATATAAAATTTAATCCCGACAAGCTCCAATTTCGATCACGACAAGTGTAGTTCATGGGAAGCATAATCGGCGAAGGTAAGATACAACCTTTGGACAAGGATATTCGCGCAATTACGCAAATGCCGAAACCAAAATTTGTCGCTGAGGTTTCACGGCATCTAGGATTGTTGAAGTATCTTGCAAAGTTCATTCCCAATCTTTCGCAGCGCACTGCGAATCTTCGTAAGTTTACCTACCATGGTGCCGAATGGATGTGGACTGCTGATCATGATAAGGAATTGGAAAGTCTTCTCTCGACATTAACTAAAGCACCAGTTCTTGACATTTTTGACAAAAAAAAGCCATGTGTGATACAAACGATTAGTTCTAAAGACGGTCTAGGATGTGTCCTAGTGCAAGATCATGGACCAGTGGCATTCGCCTCAAGAACCCTGTCCCGTAGCAAACAAAAATGGGCGCAGATTGAAAAGGAGCTACTTGCTGTTGTATTTGCCTGTCGCGCTTTCACTATTTTTTGTATGGCCGTGAATTTGAAGTTCAATCTGACCACAAACCCCTTGAGACATTAATTAAACGAGATATCGACGACGTCTCATCACGCCTTCAGCGAATGTTCTTAAAGCTTCTTAAGTACCCTGGTTTGTCAGTTGTATATACTGCCGGAAAAGACATGCTAGTTGCAGATTGTCTGTCGAGAGCTCCGTTGCCTGAAACTGGAGAGTCAGATGCTCAATTGGAAGGTGTAGTTCATTCTCTCGTAAAGCGAGCATGTATGTCGGAAGATAATTTGAACCTTTATGTAGACGCATTGAACCGTGATGAGCGTTTCATGCGCATTGTTCGATATGTTGAACAGAGTTGGCCATCATACCACAAACTCGATAATCTAAGTCAAACGAAAATGGTTTACTGTTTAAAGATCACCGACTGATCATTCCAACAAAATTGCAAAACTTGATTTGCAAGTGGCTTCATGGGCCACACCTTGGAGTAGAGTAAACTCTAGCAAGGGCAAGAATGCAATTCTTCTGGCCGCGAATGACCAACGATATCTCTGAAGTGGTAATAACTTGTGAGAAATTCCAGCGCAACAATTCAAAAGAGCCACTTAAACAGGACGACTCTCTGCATTATCCATTTCAACAGCTGTTAACGGATATTTACGAGTATGGTGGAAAGGATTGCTTGATTGATCGATTCTTATTCAGGTTTGATTTGTTCTGATCGACTTCAAGACAAAACTATGAGAAGCGTATGTCTATTGTTTGATAGGTTTTTCAATACTTATGGATATCTCACACAGGTCCGCAGTGACAACATCCCTTTAGACTCATTGAATATGAAAAATATGCGAACAAGAACAACATCAGATTCACGTTCTCCAGGCCACGGTACCCACAAAGTAACGGGTTAGCTGAGAAAGGTGTATCGTCTTCTCGAATATAATACAACTCCAGTAGCTGGTATGCAGTTAACTCCAAGTCAACTTTTCTTCGGAAGGCAGCTTAAGACGCGTTTACATGTACATGAAAATCTGTTGGTTCGTGAAAGCGTAGCAGAAGGTGTTATTCAGGGCAAGTTTGCAAGCAAACGTGCTGTACAAAAGGAGAATTATGATAGAACTGCGAGACCTTTGCTGCCGTTAAGTGTTGGAGATCGTGTGATCTTTAAGAAATGTTCAAAAGAATGGCTATATGGAACAGTTACACGTGACGTTAATGGACGGTCGTATATTATTAGAGATACATTTGGGAATCATTTCAGACGAAACCGTAGGTTTATGAAGCGTACTCCAAACGATGGCACCAATCTACGGGATATACTGATTGAAGATCAATCGGGATATACTGGATATTCTCAAAATCATGAACAAATTCGAAATGATCCTCTCAGCCTGAGCATAATCAGATTCCTCGATTCCCTGTGATTCAGCCTCAGTCTCCAACTATGATTAATAATGACGGAGCTAGCTCTCCTGCCTTAGTCTCATCCCCTGGTTGTTCCCCAGTTGCCTCCCCCTCTTCCTCATGTGCCCCTGCTTCTTCCCCGATTGCTGCCCCTACTTCTTTTCCTGATGTTAAAGTCACCCTTGCCCCCACCTTGTCCCAACCTGTATCAGGTAATCCGGATTGTCCTTTGAATGAAGCACAGGCCAAATGCCGAACTAGACGTAGCGGTCGTTCAATTAAAACTCCGCAACGTTATGGACAATGACTTTATTAATTTAAAAGGAAGCGTGTAATAATAATCATCTGTCCTTAAGTCTGTGGCCCTCTATGCTCCCCTGTGTAACTAACACAAACAAACACTGCCGTAGGGTGCACTTACAAATACAAATATAGAGCTAGAGTAGGACCTCGTCACTCTCTCATCATAACGCCAAGTCAGTTCATCTTGTACTACCGAGCAATAAAGATAAATAAACGTTCTTTTGATGGACACTTAAAACACATTCGTTATACCAAACGTCAGGGTTTGCATTGATGTTGATAATTTTTTAGTAGATTCCTTCAAAGCAACATCAAAAAGTGTTATGATATGGTTTTTAATGGCAACAACATTGCCGGTAGAGCCACCGTAAGCTCATTTTTTATATCATTCAACGATACCGCAAGACGATCGTTGGCTTCTTGCACACCCGCAACGTCATTTTGCTGTGTTGTGCGATGGGTAACCTCCGTGTTTTAATTAATTATTTCGGTCAACTGCTCCTGTTGCTAAGTAAGCAATTGGAATTCAAATTCAGTGCAATAAGTACATGGCACGAACTGCAACAATGGCAACACATAAGACTGCACGTCGATCTTTGTATCTTTTTTACGAAGGAAGTTACGTTGAACAGGTACTCCCACGCAGGCGGCATGAAATGCCCTCGTGCATCCGATGCAGGTCCACAATACGGTGTTGAAGGTGGAATCAGTTGAGCAAATTTCGCAGCTCATATTGAATATAGTAACACGAAAGCACAAACCAAACAAAACAAAAAATCAACGCGATTCGCACGAGGCTAGCAGCGAACAAAAAACACGTCCATACTGACTGACTGACTGACTGAATTCTGAGATGCATTCGTATCTTTGTGGATAAGGAATGCAATACATAAAATTTATAGGACCGACAATTATATGTGAATGTTTTTCTGTTTAAATGTATAAAAACAAGTTTGTGTCAAAAGTTAATAATAAAAAAAAAAACTAAACATGCCGATCGGGTAGTTCTTTATTCGAAAATTAAATTTTCTTTCATAGATAATTCGTGATCGAATTGTATACTATCTAAGGACAGGGTTAACGAAATCTTTTCTGCGAAACCAAGAGTTTTTATTTCTTAAACTCAAAGCTCAAGCTATACCCTTTTTACGCAAAGATCCGACAGTATGTCGGATAGAGACATAGATTAACAATGTTTAGATCCGGAAACAATTTTTTATGGTTGCTTTAGGTTCTTACAAAGGCGAAAACTATCCCATCAGTGGTTTTTCAGGATTTTGAACAGAAGACAAATGTGTGTATCATTTGATGGAAAAAGTATTTGAAACGGTTTAGAATTTGCTTGTTTAAAATTAAATTTTAATTTTGGGTAGAAAACCATTTCTGGAAGACAGACAAATCTGAAAACTGTACAAAGTTGTATTTTGATAAGAAAAATTTCCAAATTGCGGCTTTCTTAAAATTTCCTTACTTGAGACACCGTTTTTCAGATTTTTGCTTATGGATGATCCATGGATTACCTTCAGGTTGAAAAACTGTACGCGGGATATCGCCAGATTAATGATATTCTAATGCAAAAATCATTCACGAATAATCGCCTGTTTTGACATAGGACTAACGTCTCTCTTTTCTATTCCTGTATTGGGGCGCCGTTCTAAAATATCTGAAATCGAAAGCGTTACGCAGGTTTGGAGATTTTGAACGATAATATCTCCTCTCCGCCCACAGAAATTTTACGATAAGTATTTCATTCGAAAGGTAGAACATCAAAGCTGAATCCCTGTTGCTAATGTAATTCATTACATTTGTTATAACTAATTAAAAAGTACTTTCGGATACTTCGGTAGGGTTCGGTTCCCGCTCCAGCCTGTAGAACTTTTCGGAAAATAAAAATGTTCATACTGGTCCACTGGGTGATAGGTTAAGTTGTTCGTTGTAATTCGCTCTATGTTCAATGTTCAGTCTGCACAAATCCATCCTTTTCAGGACAACCAAACCAATTTGCCAACTACAGAGAATGTTTGGTGAAATTTCTCTTGAGCTCATCGGCATTTTCATTAGGACCTGTTCGTTAACCACGTAGATTAATTATTGAAAATCTCAGACCCTCCCCCCTCTCCCCTCGTAGACTTTTCTACCTACATTTTTTGAAATTTTGTATGGAGGGTAGATTATGGTTTGACCCCCCCACCCCCGCAGAAAAGTCTACGTGGTTTACGAATAGTCCCTTACCACGCACCGGCTCAACATGGCGTTGCTTAAAAAGTCGCGTCCCGGAGAAAGTGGCCAAATCAATCGCCCACGTCTTCTTCATGGTCAAGTGGTTAGCGGCGTCACCCGTAGTTCAAGTGACTGCCATGAAGTGAGGGTTCGATTTCCGCTCCGGCCTGTGGAACTTTTCGCAAAATGAAAATGTCCAATGTTCAATGTTCAGTCTGTACAACCTCGAGTAAGAAAAAAAATGTAAATGTCTATTTTTATCGTAGTATTACGTGCTGCCAAACACTCAGGCCGTCCTGCAGCCCAAGAAGAAAATTTCAATCGCGAACCATGTTCCCTCCGTAAACACAGGATCCATTTAACACTTATAAGCACGTTGGACATTCAACAAACAAAATATTATTAACAGTTAATTCGAGCCGAACTGCACTTTCTATAAATTTTCGTGGAGAGCCAATAAAAAGCCTCAAACACTTATAGCATAGGGTTTCATGGTTCTTTACACTGAATAAAATATACTAGAAATTTATTAATTCGATGACACAATTTCTTTACATCAACAAGCAATTCTACGTCATCTTTGCAGTTATGTCACTGACATACCTCACCGTTTCGTTTTTATCAAGTAAAATAATTATTTTAGTTCTAAACAGACAATTTGTTTCACACCTAGAATATGATTGAATCACTGTAGTTCCCTACACTCAGGAAATTATACGTACGTTTTTCATACGATCGGAACCATAAACCACAAAGCAAGGGTCCAAGACTCATTCCATACGAAATCGTATGAAATGATTATTGTTGCATTGGTCGAGAAAAACATGTCTCTTATACATTTTCAATTGACATCACTTATCAAGCGTGAATAGTCTCGTGGGATTGTGGTTCGCCTCTGGATCCCGAGGTTCGTGGTTCGAATCCCGAAAGCAACTTTTTTTTTCTAAAATTTTCATACGATCGTCCTATGAACTTCTTTTCATTAAAAATCGTATGAAATTTGCAATAATATCTTGTGGCAATTGCCATACGATATCCGAATGAATTCTTTTCGATTTGTTCGCTTAGTGTACACTTTCAACTGACATCGCGTATCAAACGTGTATAGTCTCGTGAGATTGTGGCTCGTCTCTGCATCCCGAGGTTCATGGTTCGAGTCTCGATTGCAACTTTTTTTGCTTTGAGGATAATTTTTATACGATCGTCCTATGAACTTCTTTCCATTAGAGAATCGTAAGGAATTTGCAATAATATCTTCTGGCAAATTTCCAGACGATATTCCTATGAATTCCTCTCGATTTGTTCGCTCAATGTAGATGAATAAAAATGAGGGAGTCTAAAATCCTTAAATAGTACTAATTTTGACCTTTTTATAACATCAATCGGGCAAAACTTAGCTTATAACTAAAAATTAAAAATGAATGTGGCTACTAGAGTGTTGTTTTTGATAAGTTCGTCTTCTTCTTTTATTTAGGTGATGTTTCAATGGCCCAATTTAACAAAAAAAATAATGGTAAGCTTATTCGAAAAACTGCTTTCATACAAAGTTAGAGAAACAAATTTGCAATATTTTGGTATAGAAACATTCTTAATAAAAAAAAGTCTTCGAAACAAAGAGACACACAAAAATGGTCACCAAATTTTATTTTCAGTTGGATTTTCTACAAACTTTCAGAGAATAAACTACAACATTATGGATATTCTACTTCATTGGTTTATTGGATCTACTCTCCATGAATGCATGCCTGCACTTTGCCCTTGAGATCCAGACAACCAGAAGTCGTATAACAGTGTCCAGATAGTATCGTATATTCCTTTATTTTAAATCAGAATCGCATATGATTGTGCCCTTTATCTTTTTATGTAATTTGAACATGCTATGCGCGATATCAATGTGTATCTATCTAAATGTGTTTCTTACCGTAACCATATGGAACAGTGAGACCTTTTGTCGTAAGCAGAGAGAATGAGTGAAAAGAGGAAACGCCGGAACATGTCATTTTCGAGTGTCCACGTTTCGATACGGAGCGCAGATAAATGAAGACTACCAGCGGTGAAGACGTCAATGTAGACAATATCGTAGACAGGATGTGTAGTGAGGGAAGCATATGGAACGCGGTCAACACAGCGGTGTTGAAGATAATGTCGTTTCTCCAATAGAAATGGAGAGGACAACAAACAAGCGATCGACAAGACAATTCGCGTCGGGTGCCATAGTCTTATTCGAAGCGCTACGAAGAGACAGGTCCAACTGGAAGTGTAGGACCGACCTTGGCATCTAACCGATCGAAAATACCGTTTGGGAAGATATCCGTCGGAGTAGACTAAGTCCAACGCCGGGGACTAGATCGAGTATATCACGAAGTAGCACCAACGAATGGTCGCCGGGGCGCCTGTGAAATGGAAGTTACCCTCCACCTTGAATCGCAGGACCGACATTGGCAGTTGCTCGGAGTGCATCGGTTACGGAAGATCTTCCACCGCCGGGGAACTCTTCGTTGAAATAGGGTAGATCCACTACCAGCGACTATTTGATTAGAGTGCGAAAAAGCTGGAGGGCTAAATCGCGCACGGTCGGTTCCGGGTGATGTTCACCGTTGGAGTAGACTAGGTCCACCACCGGGGACTAGATTGAGTAGATCGCGAAGTAGCACCGGCCAACAGTCGCCGGGACGCCTGTGAACTGGAAGTTACCCTCCACCCAGAATCACAGGATCAACCTCGGTACCTGCCTAGAATGCATCGGTTACGGAAGATCTTCCACCGCCGGGGAACTCTTCGTCGGGGTAGGGTAGATCCGCTGCCGGGGACTATCCGAGTAGAACGCGATAATCTGGAGGGCTAAATGGCTCACGGGCGGCTTCAGGAGAAGTTCCTTCACCGGGAAATTCTCCGCCGGAGTAGGGCTGATCCGCCAATGGGTCTGCCAGAGTTGAGTGCGACAAAGCTGGGAGCCTACTGGCTTCATGTTTGGCTGCTGAATGGTGACAGTTGAACGATGTAAGGTAAACTACTAACATGATGGGTCGTTAAATGGTGACAAAAAAGTAATACAACTTACTGGAGCCAATGGGCTTGGTCTGCTGGCACGAGGCATGATAAATCTAAACTTCAAGGCAGGTCGCCAAAGGGCGAATAGAAAAAGAAGTAACTAGATATTAATAGGAGCCAAAGGGCTTAGCATGAAGTGGTGCACATAGCACATAACACCTCTCCTTCGAAGTAATACCGTAAGGTGGTGCCGGGGGGGAATTCGGGTGAAAGGGTACCTAGGAGAGTGTTTTTAGTGGGTAGGCACGCAAGTGAATCCCACACAGCGCCAAATCTGTAATACACTGGCATGAGCATGAAAAACATAACACAACAGGCCAGTCTTCCGACAATTTTCAAACTCCTAGCTGCATGAAAAAAAAGTGAGAGTGAGTGAGTCAGTGAGTGAGTGAATGAGTGAGTGAGTGAGTGAGTGAGTGAGTAAGTGAGTGAGTGAGTGAGTGACTGAGTATGTGAGAGAGTGAGTGAAGGAAGTTTTTTTTTTATTATTTTCTTTTTACAAGGCTCGGGAAATCCTTATGGACTGACCTAACACAGAGGCCTGCACTTGGTCATCGTACATTGTGTCAGAGTGTGGTCAGGGTCGACCTTTAAGTAAAGGTTGACTTCTGATCCCACTAAAACCCGTTTTTTTGTTGCACAACTCCAAAAACAGTTCTCCAAAAAAGGACGAACCAAAGAGCAGTGTAGTGCCTTCAGACAATAAACGTCTTTGAAGTTTTTTGAAAAGCGGAAGACAAATCCTAACTGCGATGAGGCTTTAGAAACAATATAGGCAATGTGGTTCTCGAATAACAGTTTGGAGTCGAGCATTAATCCTCAGATCCTTGACGGTTGTTTCACGTTTCAAGCGTGTTACTCGAAAGTTGTACTCGTGGAGATACATCGCACGTTTACGGCCAAACGAGATAGCCGCGCATTTGGATACATTTAAGGAAATTCTGTTGATCCGACACCAGTCGTCGAACACTTGTAGTTCCTGCTGAAGAAAATCGGCATCTGTTGGACAATTTATGACGCAGTTCAGCTTAAGGTCGTCCGCGTAGGATAATTTCAGGCATCTGAGGATCAAGTTCACGTCGTTCATATATAACAGGAAAACGAATAGACCAAGATGGCTGCCTTGCGGAACGCCGGATGTTACTGAAAAGCTGGACGAGGCATAATCTGAAATCATCACAGACATAGTTCTGCCAGTCAGGTATGAGCGGAGCCAGTTCAACAATTGATCGTGAACCCCCATTTTCTCGTATTTGGACATTGCAATCTGATGGTTCATTTTATCGAAGGTCGCAGAGAGATCTGTTTATAAAGCCAATTGTGAAAGCAATAAGCTAGAAATGCTAAAGAAGAAGTGTGCAACCTGTCGCTAAGATACTTGCATGGCAATATTTCATAAAACGCTTTTTCGATGATCAGTGAGAACAAAAATAGAACACTAGACGGCAGCAATACAACAGTGGCCAATAGCGTTGAGGCATTTTGTGATATCGACTCATCCATATTGTATATTGATATGTTGGTGATGATTGAATGAGGATCCTACAGCGATAAATTTGTTTCGAGCTATTTTTGCTTGCCAGTCGCTTGTACACACTTGCATGGCTTAATTTGTACCTTAAAACGCTTTGTGGATCAAAATGGGTAAAATTTCCATTTCTGAATCATGCGAATTTCTCAAGATATGATTACAAAAACTGCAATTGTATTTTTTGCCACCTTTTCAACTTTTGGGTGTATGTTCAATCTTCAATCTGTAAAATCTCGAGTTGAAGACGGTGTAAATGCCTATTTTTATCGTAGTATCACGTGTCGCCAAAAACTCAGGCTTTCCTGCAGCCCAAGAAGACTGGGAAGAACATTTCAATCGCGAACCATGTACCCTCCGTAAACACAGGATCCATTTAACACTTACAAGCACGTTGGACATTTCAGCGCCATCATTTGATTAGGGCGAATCTGCTTTTGTAAACAAACACTTTGTCTGCTAATTTATCGGAAGTTAAACAGAATTCCTTCAAATTGAATATATCAGCGGATAGAAATAAAGCTCCTCTTTCTTAAAGAGTGCTTAATTTGTATTTGTGATGTTTTGTTCAAGAGAAAATGACTACGAAAGCCATGGTTTACAAAAGTAGATTCACCCTAATCTAATGTAGGTGCTGATTTAACAAACAAAATATCATTAACAGTAAATTCGAAGAAGAACCGGAGCCTCACACACCAATAGTATAGGGTTTCATGGTTCTTTAGACTGAATAAAATATAGTATCAATTCGATGACATCAATTTCTGTACATCAACAACGTCAACTTTGCAGTTATGTCACTGACATAATTCACCCTTTCGTATTTTTATGTTTTTCTTTTTCAACTTTTTTGTGTTTTCCTCCGTTGTCCTCCATTTTGTTGGGTCCTCCCTCCAGACCACTATCTCCACACGTTATAGATAGTCATCTATCGTGATTGCATGGTTATCTTTGAAGCAGGGAGGCCATGCTAGGGTTGACACGGTCCTTAATGGAGAACGTGTTCAGAGTCGGATCGGCGTAAGTCAGGAATGTAGGAATGTAGCCGCACCATTTGCCCACTTGCCATTTCACTCACTTCCATACTGAGGAAGCAGAATAGCCTGACTTCCAGCCTGCGCATCAAGTCTTAACCATTGATCCGTGTCGTATCCTTATTCGATGTTATGACCAATATGCCGAAAATTAGGATCTCACTGGCTTTGAACCTTATGTGCCGGTTGGCACTCCTGAGTTAGGAGAGTCCTGGGGAATCCGAGCTCCCACCCCGTGAACGGGGGTCGTAACGCTCCTGGACGCGTCCTCGCAGTCCCTGCTGCCCCCTTTGTTTTTATTTTGTTATTTTTTTTTTATAAGGTTTAAAAAGCATCAAAAGCCTGCTCTTTAGTGTGTATGGCAAGGTGTGGGACTCACAAGAGCAATGATGGGACTTGCTTTCGTGCCTAAACACTAAAAACAATCCTTATTTTCCGTTTGCCTTCTCCCTCCGGGACCACGATGAAGCGACTACTTCGGAGGCGGCTGTGCTCGTGCACTTCGCTTATTTCTTCAGCTTTTACTGGAGGCTATTTCATGTTCCCATCGAGACGTGTACCGATGTGGAGTAGCCGACCATCATGACGTGCTCTCCTTCACGGTCACCTTTGGGGGACTCTCGCCTCTTAAATTTCTTTTTTGCTGGACCTCGGCTATACTCTCAATTTGCTCCTTTCTTGAGCCGTTTAGCTAACGCTGACTTTGGTCGAGCCATTTAGCTCCCACTTTCTGAGCCATTAAGCTCCCACACCCCGACGTAATTGACTCGAGTAGCCCCCGACGGTGGGTGTACCCTACGCCGACGGAGGATTCCCCGGCAGTGGAAGTTCTCACGAAACCGAACAACGGTGAGCCATTTAGCTCCCACTTCCTGAGCCATTTAGCTCCCACTTCTTGACACAGACGACTTGAGTAGTCCCCAACGGTGGGTTTAACCTACGCCGACAAAGAGTTCCCTGGCAGTGGAACTTCCCCTGAAACCTATCCTTCTGCTGTTGCTGCTCACTCCAACCGACCGGTAGGGTGCCGAAGTCAGTCCAGTAATTCCGGTGGAGCCTAGCGTCCGGTTCGCCGGCGCCCCGACGACCCAAAACCGGTGCTACGACGCGTTCTACTCAACTAGTCCCCGGCGATGGACCTAGCCTACTCCGACAGGGAGGTCCCCGACGCAAGAATTCCTCCAGAACCGATCAGTCTTGCAGTGGCTCTAGCTAGTGACGCTGAATCGTTGGTCATTTCGCCATTTTCTCTGCAGCTCGGACAGTATCTTTGATACTGCCCTATCAACAACGTTCCATGTGTCTTCTTCGAGGCACATCTTTTCGACAACATTGTCGACTGTCACGCCGCACATATCCCTGCGCACTTCTTCGAACCTAGGGCATTCGAAAATGACGTGCTCTGGTGTCTCCTCCAGGTTCACGCATTCTGGGAAAAAAGGTGAAGAAGCGTGACTAAACCGATGCAGATACTTCCGGAAGCAGCCGTGTCCGGAGAGGAACTGCGCCAGATAGAAGTTCACCTTCTATCCATGCTTCCTATTTACCCAAACTGACACATTTGAGATGAGCCTGTGGGTCCAGCTTCCTTTCACCGCATTGTCCCACTCTCCTCGCATTTCTGATATCCCTCCGCTGATAACATTCGACGTCTCCGACTAGGGTGATACAAATGGGCATCATGCTAGCGATAACGCATACTGCCTCCGACGAAATTGTTCTATAGGCACTCGCGACTCACATGGCCATGAGTCGGAACACCCTGTTCAGCTTCCCACGATTACTCTCAGTTTTCAACGCCACGACCCAGGCTGAGGCTCCATACCTCAGAATGGAAGTTGACACACTCGCCAGAAGTCGCCTCTTGCTGCTTCTCGGTCCACCGACGTTCGGCATGATCCTCGCTACCGCATTGACTGCTTTCGCCGCCTTTTTACAGGCGTAGTCGACGTGCGCGTTGAAATTCAGGCGGTCATCAACCATCACCCTCAGGTACTTTAATGCACGCTTTGACGGAATTACGTGTCCCCCGACATTGATGTCAACCCGCTGAACTGCTTTGCGGTTGCTAACCAGCACTACCTCCGTCTTATGGTAAGCTGCAGTTTAGTTCCAGTCATCCACGTTCCAATGATGTCCATCGCCCCCGCCGTCAGCATCTCTACTTCTTCCAGAGTCTCGCCCGTTATCGTTAGGACGACATCATCTGCAAAACCGCCGATCTCAACTCCATTAGGCAACTTCAGCGTTAATACTCCATCGAATGTGGCACCCCCGCCGTGATCCTGATAGATTTCTGCCCCAACTCTGTTTCGTATACCAGGACTCTGTTTTGGTAGTAGCTCCCTAGTATTCCGCACAGGTAGCCAGGTACATGCATTTTGTGCGCTGCTAAACGCGTTTTTGACGTCGATCGTCACTACGGTGCAGAACCGGTTGCCTCTCCTTTTCTGCTTTGATGCCTTCTCTGCTCTCTGCACGACTATCCGGATTGCTTCCACCGTCGAGACCCCTTTTCGGAATCCGAATTGCCTCTTTGAAAGGCCATGATCGCTCTCCATGCACCGCGTCCGTGTTAAGGAGGATCCTTTCCAGAAGCTTCCCGAGGGTATCCAGCAGGCATATGGGTCTATAAGATGCGGGGTCCCCTGGTGGCTTCCCTAGTTTCGGCAGTAACACCAGCTTCAGAACCTTCCGTCTGCCTGGAAAGTAGCCTTCATCTAGGCATTTTTATAGCGCCGTCCTGAAAGTGTCCGGGAACGCCAATATCAGCGCATTGCACTGCTATTTGTCTGTAACGCCTCGATAAATACCTCCTTGTCGAAGTTCTTTGTCATCCACTTTCGCTCGCAGGTCCTCGTTCTCCTCGTTGCAGTGGGAGCTCGCCGACCGATGCTGTAGAGGATCGCCTGGTGGTCACTGTGGAAGTATTCCTCGCTTACTCTCCAGTTCATGTTTTCCATAAGCGACGGGCTGCAGAACGTAATATCGATTATGGACTCCCGACCGTCTTTGCGGAATGTGCTGACATTCCCTTCGTTGCACAGCCTTACATCCAGCTTCACCAGAGGTTCAAGTAGACTGTGTCCCCTTGGATTTGTCCGTTTACTACCCCACTCCGTGGCCCAGGCGTTGAAATCTCCTGCAATGACTACCTGCTCTCGTCCGACCAGCGTGTCGGTAAGTGCGTCCAACATCCTATTGACCTCTTCGTCAGTCCATCTAGGAGGTGCATAGTGTCAATCTTTTATTTTATTTTTTATTTTATTTATTTGTCGTCAATCAATAGTAGACCGTTTTGTTGCAATATTGCTTACATTTTATGTTTCACTTATATATACAGTACGCCTTAGAAAATTAACACATCAGATTTGCATTTTTAATGTTTTGAATCGTTCGTCATTTTCTAATTGAATTGAAGTATTGTTTTGGTTTTGTTTTGGTCATAGTAAAGTCTACATTTTCTCCATGCTTATTGTAAGTTGCCATCATCTGATTCAGAGGTACAAATTTGGCGTAATTTGTACGATGATGGCTTGTAATAAATATATTTCTATTTCGTAGTTGCCGCGACGGTATGTAAAAATTAAGTTTTGACAAAAGTTCTGCTGAATCAACGCGTTGCGAAAAAATGTCATTTACGATTGATACTAATGCAATTTCACGGCGCTCTTTTAATGATTGGATGCTGATGAGCATGCAGCGGGCTTCATAAGATGGAAGCGGAAACCTTGTCCAACCTAATTTACGAAGTGCATACAGTAAAAATTGCTTCTGTACTGATTCTAGTCGTTCTTCATGGGTGACTGAAAATGGTGACCAAACTACGCTACAATATTCCAGTATTGACCTCACATATGCAATGTAGAATGTTTTTATTGTGTACGGATCATGAAAATTGTAACAAAAACGTTTTATAAATCCAAGCATATTATTTGCTCTGTTGATGATAGTATTGTAATGTTCAATGAAAGTTAGTTTCGAGTCCAAGATAACTCCTAAATCCCTTGTTCTTTTACATGTTTCAACTGGCTGATTCCCTAGATTGATAGTTATGTCTGGGGTGTTTCGTTTCCTACTAAAAGCTATCGAATTATATTTCTTTACGTTCAGCTGTAAAAGACTTTTGTTGCACCAAATATAGAAATCATTTATTTCTTTCTGGAATGTCATGATATCTTCTTTGTTTCTTATTTATAAAAATAGTTTCATGTCATGAGCGTAAATAAGAAATTTAATGTTTTTGAGAATAAAGGAAATGTCATTTACATACAAAATGAATTAAAGGGGTCCTAAGTGAGAGCCTTGGGGGACTCCAGAAGTGACCTTAATAGGATTTGATTTCTTCCCTTTGAATCTAACTATTTGTTGACGGTTAGTAAGATAGGATTCGAGCCATCTGAGGATTCTTGCCTCAATTCCCATTTTTCGCAATTTGAATAGAAGCATGGGTATGTCAATGCGATCAAAAGCCTTGCTGAAGTCTGTATAAAGAACTTCTACATGGTTGCCATTGTCCACTGCTATCAGTGAGTAGTTGACGAATTCCAATAAATTTGTGCTAGTTGATCGTCCTTTGAAGAATCCATGTTGCTTGTTAGTCAGCCTGTTTTTGATTTGAGAAAACAATTTTTCATTGATAATTGCTTCAAAAAGTTTAGGAATGCAGGAAATAATGGCAATTCCACGATAGTTACAAATGTCAGATTTTTTTCCACTTTTAAAAATAGGTACTAGATAGGAACTTTTCCAAAGTTTGGGGAAGATCCCAGATTCCAGTGACATATTAAAAAGCCAAAATAAAGGTGCTGTAAGTTCTAATGCTAAGTTCTTCATAAATACGGGTGGTATTCCATCAGGGCCAGAACCTTTGGAAACGTCTAATTTATTCAAACCTTCCAAGATGTCTTGAAATTTGACTTGGCTAACTCCAATGTCCCTTGAAAATTCTGGGAATAAATTGAAATATTCATAATCGCTATCTTCTTCATCCAACGTGGTATAGATTTCTTGGAAGAATGTTGCAAATAGATTGCAAATTTCTTCCGCGTTATCACCAACATTTGAGTTAAGATGCATTCTAGATGGGAAATTGTCAGATTTCAGCTAAGTTTTAACATAATTGAAGAATTTTTTTGGACAAGACTTAATTTCAAGTTCGGTTTTCGAATTATGCTCATCATATGCATTACTAATAGCTAGATTCAGTTCATCGCAAACCTTCAAATAGTATGTCAGATTATTACAGTTACCATCTCTTTTATACATTTTGTGGGCCTTTTGCTTCCGATTTTTTAAATTTTTTATTTCTTTATTAAACCAAACTGGGTGGTTCGAATTACCTTGTCGCCTAATTTTTTTGAGTGGTACTTGTTCAGCTACTATTTCAAACAATAATTTATAGAAAACCTCAACAGAAGTTTCAACATTTGCTTCATTCTTAAAAATCATTTGCCAATCAATTCCGTTAAGTTTGTGTCTTATGATATCATAATTTGCTAAATGATATTGAAAGACCTCTTCATATTCATAGTCGTTGGGTTTTTCGTATTCATGAACAGATAAGGAAAACTCAATTGCTGTGTGAAAAGCTTCATTTTTCTATAATGGAAAAATAAATTTACTTACACAGAAGTCTTCCTGAATATTTGTCAATAAAAAATCTAAATAGCAATTTTGTTGGTTTTTAACATGGTTATTTTGATTGAGCCCCAAGCCTGCAGTTTTGTCGAAAATGAGCTGCAATGTTTCATTCTCCCCAACGACTGGTAGTAAGATGCTCTCGTTTTCATTGTCTAGAATGAAGTCAGCACTACGTTGATTAAAATCACCGTATATGTGAACTTTCACTTCTGGGGAAAGTTCAGACATAATTTCATCAGCAATTTGAAAAAAATGGTCATATGCTTCTTTGCGAGCGTTATTTGGGGGAAAATACACTGTGGCAAATACATATATTTCACCTGCCATTTGTACTTTCACCCATACATGTTCGAATTCCTTAACTGTAGATGTATCAATGATTTCTGAATTAAATTTGGTAGAAATAGCAACTAAAACACCCCCACCGAACTTCTTCCCAGAAATTTCCAAATTGCGATCATTTCTAAAAACATTATAAGCATTTCCAAAAACTTCTTCACTCCTAACACTTTGGTCCCAACTGGTTTCAGTTGCCATAATTATTGGGAATGAGCAATTCAAAATTTTAGTATGAATTTCCTGAATTTTAACCGCACTTTTCATACGGTTAAAATTTTGGCAATAAACTATAATTTCTGTGCCTAACTATGTTTGGGGAGTAGGGGGTTTCTGACTCAAGTTATTCGTTATATTAAAATTATTTAAACTAATTACCGTCAAGTTATCGTCAGACTCTGAAAAATCATTATCCTCCTCTAAGGGTTTCGTCAATACCGATGAAAACTCGAATGCCTGTGTGAACATGAACATCCCTCACATGGTGCAGCTGAAGAACTCCCCGGAGCCATCCAGTTTGGTGATTGTGCAGGAACGATGCGTGAAGAATCATCATTTGCTGGGTACGGGTGTAGGGTTTCGCCTCGATGAAATGGTATCGGTTGATAGTTAGGTGGCGGCGGCCTGGAAAAACAATATTTCGCTGCCGCAAGAAGGTCTCGATCAGGTAGTAGTGGATTGTATGGATTGCTGACGGTGTTGAAATTGTTGTTGTTGTTGTTGTTGTTGTTGTTGAAATTGTTGTTGTTGTTGTTGTTGTTGTTGTTGTTGTTGTTGTTGTTGTTGTTGTTGTTGTTGTTGTTGTTGTTGTTGTTGTTGTTGTTGTTGTTGTTGTTGTTGTTGTTGTTGTTGTTGTTGTTGTGAGTACGGTTACTATTGTTGTAGTTGTTGTAGTTGTTGTTGTGATGGTTGTTGGCATTGATGCTACTATTTTTGACTAGATTCGCCAGAGCCTGTTTCTTCTTCTTTTCAGCCTTTTCAGCCAATTTCTGCTGATTCAATCGGCGCAATTTACGAGCATCATAATCGCTCCAATCCGCTTTCCACACTTTTCTCGTTCCCAGAAGGCGCCACCCTGATTCATCGACATCGCTCTGGTTATTTCGATCCATTTCTTCTTCAAGGCTGGGAAATGAATCAGGTAACGGAGTTAAAGGTGCATTGGTGCGTGCTTCTATCAAATTTGCTGATATAGATTTCAGCTCGCTAAGTATATCCAAATCAAACGTTGGAATCTGCGTTGTGTCAATTGCAGGCAAGGTCAAAGTGAGACTTGAGAGTTCCTTCATTTCCTTATTTAAAGTTTTCAAATTTTCATAAATATCTGATGTCAGCGATTTTAATCACGTCGATATATTTTCTTTAGACGCCTGCATCGCAATGTTGAATAATGATGTAATGTGGTTCTTGATGGCAATAACGTTACCAACAGAGCCACTGCTTCTTGCCACCGTAAGCTCATTTTTTATGTCAGTGAGTTGTGACTCGATAGCTTTATGTAGAACATCCACATTATTTTGCTTACTAGAGCGGTGAGTGACCTCCGTGTTGTTATTTATGATTTCAGTAAGTTTCACCTGTTGTGCTGTTAGTTCTTTCACCTCAAAATTTAGCGAAATCAAAGCTTGGCTTGAGCTGCAGCATGGTAGAACATAGGATTGCACATCAACTTTTTTGTCCTTTTTCCGTAGCGAGTTTCGTTGAACAGGCACTCGCACGCAAGCTGCATGAAATGCACGCAAACATCCAACGCAGGTCCACAATACCGTATTGACCGTAGCATCCAGTGAGCAAATTTCACAGCTCATTTTTATTGAAAGACAGCGCACAAAAACTTAAGCGTATGCAAAACAAAAACCGCGAAACGCACGTGGCCAGGAACGAATTAAAAACGCGTCTATACTGATTGACGACTGGTCTACCGTCACGACACATTCTATGGATGACGTCATAGGCTGGTATCTGCCCCACTGATGGCAAACATCTCGCTTCGCAATGGTCCAAATCGTGGGCTGTCAAAGACCACGTGCTCCAGTGTCTCTTGGACATCTGCACACTTCAGACAAAAGGGTGACGCTGCGTGTCCGAATCGATGCAAATATTGCCTGAAGCAACCATGGCCAGACAGAAACTGCGTAAGGTAGAAGTTTACCTCTCCGTGCTCCCTATTCATCCAGATCGACAAATCGGGTATGAACAGGTGCGTCCATCGTCCATTCACCCCCGTGTCCCATTATCGTTGCCATTTAGTCATCGACTCCGCTCTCACCAGCTTTCGAACTCCTCTGATAGTGATGCCAATCGCGATAGTAATGTCAATCGGGATCACTCCGGCAATTACGCATACTGCCACCGATGAAATAGTTAAGGTACGCACTCACGACTCGCAGGGCCATGAGCCTGAATTTACTGTTCAACTTCGCCCGGTTTCGTGGGTCGCGCTGTTACCCAGGCTGGACCTCCGTATCTTAGTATCGATGATGATACACTAGCCAGTAGACGCCGCTTGCTACTGCTAGGTCCGTAGCTATTTGGCATGATTCTGACTACCGCATTGATGGCCTTCGCTACAACAGGCATAATCTACGTGGCTGTTGAAATTAAGCCGGTCGTCGATCATAACACCCAAATACTTCAGCACGCGCTTCGAGGCTATGGCGAGCCCTCCGATGACGATTTCCGCTCGCTGTATCGCTTTGCAGTTGCAGACCATCAGCACCTTCGTGTTGTGGTGGGCTATCTGCAGCTTCGATCCCTGCATCCAGTTTTCAATTATGCCGATTGCTTCTGTCGCCAGCATTTCCACTTCTTCCACCGTTGTACATCCCGTTCCAAAATGTTAGGCCAAGGATGGAACCTTGCAGAACTCTTGCCGTGATGTAGACCGATTTCCGACATCATGGAGGTCTTTTAGATCAGCACCCGGTTCTGAAAGTAACTCTTTAGAATTCTGCACAGGTAATCAGGGACCCTCATTCTGTGCAGCGACTCAGCAATAGCCACCCAGCTGGCACTATCGATCGTTACAAGAGCGCAATATCGATCGCCTCTCCACTTCTGTTTTTACGTGTTTACGGTTGTCTCGACCACTGTCCGAATGGCATCCACCGTAGACTTCCCTTTCCGGAAACCGAATTGCATCCTCGATAGCCCATGGTCGCTCTCAGTAAATTTCGTCAGCTTGTTGAGGATGATTCTCTCCAGGAGTTTCCCAAGGAGTTTCAATAGGCATATTGGCCTATACGATGCTGGATCCCTCGGGGGCTATTCTGGCTTCGTCAACAACACTAATTTCTGTATTTTCCACCTGTCCTAAACATTTTCGGGAACGCCTGAATCGCCACTTTCAGAGCCACGTTCGGGATTCCATCCAGTCCGGGTGCCTTCCTCACCTTAAGCCCTTTCACCACTGCCACGAGCTCCTCGTTCGAGACTTGCATTACTTCTCTCTTCTTCGCCGTACGGTGTACGTGGCCACGTCGTTGGATCGTGCATCGGGAAAAGTCCATCTACGTTCAGTTTTTTTCAGTTTTACTGGACATAGCTCTGCATCCATTGATGGGCCTTTGATCTTCGCCATGACAATACGGTACGAGTCGCCCTAAGGGTCAACATTAGCGGCTCGGCACAGATCCTTGTAGCAGTCCGTCTTGCTCAGTCTTATCTCTGGTTTTAATTCGGTCCTGGCCGCTCGGAACACCACCCTACGTACCTCTCTGTCTGCTGCGGTTTTAGCTCTCTGAACACGTCTTCTGGCTCTGAGACAACTAGCGCGAAGGATGCTGAGTTTTCCACCAGTAAGTTGGGCGCCACTTGTTCCTCGGCTCCAGTTTCCTCGGCATGGTTGCGTCGCATGCCCTTACTAACATATTCTTCAGCTCATCCGCGTTTCGGTTCGAGAGTTCGTTGTCGAACCGCAGTCGTCTTCCACTTTCGCTTGCCATTATTTTTCCTTCGTATTGTGACAGGATTTCGCTGGCCGGTGCTATACCGGATCGCCAGATGGTCGCTATGAGTGTATTCTAGCTGGATAGCTGGAGAGTGTGCCAGCTCATATTTGTCATCAGCGACGGACTACAGAAGGTAACATCGATGACGGATTCACGACCGTCCCGGCGAATAGTGCTGGTGGAACCTACGTTTGATAGAGTAACTACCAGCTTTGCCAGAGCTTCTAGAAGGCTGCACTCTCTAGCGTTGGTACATCTGCTGCCCCACTCCACAGTCCAAGCAGTGAAATCTCCTCCGATGACGACCGGGCTTCTTCCGATGAGCTATTCTATCAGTGCATCCAGCATCTGGTGGAACTGCTCCATGGTCCACCTTGGGGGTGCATAGCAGCTGCATACAAATATCCCGTTGATTTTGGCGATCATGAACCCTTCGCATGAACTGGACACTACCTCTTGTATGGGGAATCTGCCCACCACTTGTATCGCAACCATCACCGCTCTATCTGCTACCCAGTTTCCGTTATCGGGAGGAACACGATACGTCACACTTTGTTTCTGTTGTTGACTGCCACAAAAGTTGCTGTGCATTGTCGCAATGATTGAGGTTTATTTGGGTTACCTCTATTATTGCCGACCGGCTGTCGCCTTTTGATATACAGGGCACCTGTAACCTCCCGTCATGTGGTCGTTTCCGTCCTCCTTTTTGCAAAGCATGCATCTCGGTTGCTTTGTGCAGTCTTTAGCAAAGTGATCCTTCTCCCCACATTTCCTGCACAGGTCAGATCTGTCAGGACCTTTGCAGTTCCTCGCATGGTGACTAAATCCCATGTACTTAGCATCTCTCCAATTCCTTTGGAACTCGAGCGACAACTCTCAGTGAGCAAACCGACCACCCAACTTTTACTCGACCCGACTCCAACAGCTTGTTGGCTGCAGCTGTCGGCAGACGTATCGCCGCCATTTGGGTGCCACCAATGACAATTCCTCAACCGGATTGTCATTGGTGCATCTCCGAGATCGCTCTTGATAGCAGGATCCTTCTTAAGCTCGAAGAGCATCTCACCTTTATGGGTGCGCCTGGTTTTTACCACCTTCTCCCCTAGTTCCTTCAATTCCGAATCAGCTCTCACATTTCGGACGAGTTCAGCGTACGTCGTTCTACTTTTTACCTCAACAATTAGAGCGTCACCCTTACTTCGCTCCAGACGAGGCCTAGGCACCTGCTTCTTCTTCTCTCCTGACGTTTTCACAGAAAATTTTACAGTATTCGGTAATTTTTTACCGAAGTTTCTACAGCTGAACGTTCGGTAATCCGATTTACCCGATTTAGTTGAAATTTTACAGTATTCCGGTAAAATTTGACAAGTTCCGGTAATTTTTTTACCGGAATACTATAAAATTTCAACCATCAACCATCAACAATGGTTTTTTTTAAGTAGATTTCAAGACGGATTGTTTCAAACAGATGTAAGATTGAACACACACACACACACACACACACACACACACACACACACACACACACACACACACACACACACAGACCGACGAACTTCTCTATGATTATGTAAAGGACAAGCACAACGTCCACAAGGAAATCAAAGAGATGGTGATGCAAGTCAAATCGGCCTTGATTGCAGCTTTGCGCAAACAGGACGCACTGAGGACGAGAGCAGAGACTGCCGAAAAGTAGCTTGAGGACAGCCAAAAGGCAACGGAGAAGGCAACGGCTGAAGCACTGGAGACGCCGAAGGAACCCCAGAATCCACGCTCGAAGAAGAGGAAAAGGGACACACCAGGAGATGAGGAGGAGCTAAAAAATCTCAACAACGACGAGGAGAAAGGTGAAGGCAGTGAATGGCGCACTGTCGGCAACCAGAAAGACAAAAAAAAAGAAAAATCAGCAGCAAGTGAAAACGTCAGGAGAGAAGAAGAAGCAGGTGCCTAGGCCTCGTCGGGAGCGAAGTAAGGGTGACGCTCTAATTGTTGAGGTAAAAAGTGGAACGACGTACGCTGAACTCCTCCGAAATGTGAGAGCTGATCCGTAATTGAAGGAACTAGGGGAGAAGGTGGCAAAAACCAGGCGCACCCAGAAAGGTGAGATGCTCTTCGAGCTGAAGAAGGATCCTGCCATCAAGAGCACACCCTTGAAGACGCTCGTCGAAAAGTCTCTTGGTGAGCAAGCGATAGTTGAAGCACTCTCAAAGGAGACTGTGATCGAGTGCAAGGATCTTGACGAGATCACAACAGAAGACGAGCTGAGGAGGGCGCTGAAGGGGCACTGCGATCTCGGAGATGCACCATTGACAATCCGGTTGAGGAATTGTCATTGGTGGCACCCAGACGGCGGCGATACGTCTGCCGACAGCTGCAGCCAACAAGCTGTTGGAGTCGGGTCTAGTAAAAGTTGGGTGGTCGGTTTGCTCACTGAGAGTCGTCCCTCGAGTTCCAAAGGAATTGGAGAGATGCTAAGTACGTGGGATTTAGTCACCATGCGAGGAACTGCAAAGGTCCTGACAGATCTGACCTGTGCAGGAAATGTGGGGAGAAGGATCACTTTGCTAAAGACTGCACAAAGCAACCGAGATGCATGCTTTGCAAAAAGGAGGACGGAAACGACCACATGACGGGAGGTTACAGGTGCCCTGTATATCAAAAGGCGACAGCCGGTCGGCAATAATAGAGGTAACCCAAATAAACCTCAATCATTGCGACAATGCACAGCAACTTTTGTGGCAGTCAACAACAGAAACAAAGTGTGACGTATCGTGTTCCTCCCGATAACGGAAACTGGGTAGCAGATAGAGCGGTGATGGTTGCGATACAAGTGGTGGGCAGATTCCCCATACAGGAAGTAGTGTCCAGTTCATGCGAAGGGTTCGTGATCGCCAAAATCAACGGGATCTTTGTATGCAGCTGCTATGCACCCCCAAGGTGGACCATGGAGCAGTTCCACCAGATGCTGGATGCACTGATAGAATAGCTCATCGGAAGAAGCCCGGTCGTCATCGGAGGAGATTTCACTGCTTGGACTGTGGAGTGGGGCAGCAGATGTACCAACGCTAGAGAGTGCAGCCTTCTAGAAGCTCTGGCAAAGCTGGAAGTTACTCTATCAAACGTAGGTTCCACCAGCACTTTTCACCGGGACGGTCGTGAATCCGTCATCGATGTTACCTTCTGTAGTCCGTCGCTGATGACAAATATGAGCTGGAGAGTGTGTGAAGAATACACTCATAGCGACCATCTGGCGATCCGGTATAGC
The DNA here is from genome assembly GCA_024533555.2 of Aedes koreicus. Classification (NCBI taxonomy): domain Eukaryota; kingdom Metazoa; phylum Arthropoda; class Insecta; order Diptera; family Culicidae; genus Aedes; species Aedes koreicus. Next base: position 72,680 of record JAHHFK020001201.1, read on the forward strand.
ATCGGCCAGCGAAATCCTGTCACAATACGAAGGACAAATAATGGCAAGCGAAAGTGGAAGACGACTGCGGTTCGACAACGAACTCTCGAACCGAAACGCGGATGAGCTGAAGAATATGTTAGTAAGGGCATGCGACGCAACCATGCCGAGGAAACTGGAGCCGAGGAACAAGTGGCGCCCAACTTACTGGTGGAAAACTCAGCATCCTTCGCGCTAGTTGTCTCAGAGCCAGAAGACGTGTTCAGAGAGCTAAAACCGCAGCAGACAGAGAGGTACGTAGGGTGGTGTTCCGAGCGGCCAGGACCGAATTAAAACCAGAGATAAGACTGAGCAAGACGGACTGCTACAAGGATCTGTGCCGAGCCGCTAATGTTGACCCTTAGGGCGACTCGTACCGTATTGTCATGGCGAAGATCAAAGGCCCATCAATGGATGCAGAGCTATGTCCAGTAAAACTGAAAAAACTGAACGTAGATGGACTTTTCCCGATGCACGATCCAACGACGTGGCCACGTACACCGTACGGCGAAGAAGAGAGAAGTAATGCAAGTCTCGAACGAGGAGCTCGTGGCAGTGGTGAAAGGGCTTAAGGTGAGGAAGGCACCCGGACCGGATGGAATCCCGAACGTGGCTCTGAAAGTGGCGATTCAGGCGTTCCCGAAAATGTTTAGGACAGGTGGAAAATACAGAAATTAGTGTTGTTGACGAAGCCAGAATAGCCCCCGAGGGATCCAGCATCGTATAGGCCAATCTGCTTATTGAATACGCTTAGGAAACTCCTGGAGAGAATCATCCTCAACAAGCTGACGAAATTTACTGAGAGCGACCATGGGCTATCGAGGATGCAATTCGGTTTCCGGAAAGGGAAGTCTACGGTGGATGCCATTCGGACAGTGGTCGAGAAAACCGTAAAGACGTCCAAACAGAAGCGGAGAGGCGATCGATATTGCGCTCTTGTAACGATCGATAGTGCCAGCTGGGTGGCTATTGCTGAGTCGCTGCACAGAATGAGGGTCCCTGATTACCTGTGCAGAATTCTAAAGAGTTACTTTCAGAACCGGGTGCTGATCTAAAAGACCTCCATGATGGCGGAAATCGGTCAACATCACGGTGAGAGTTCTGCAAGGTTCCATCCTTGGCCTAACATTTTGGAACGGGATGTACAACGGTGGAAGAAGTGGAAATACTGGCGACAGAAGCAATCGGCATAATTGAAAACTGGATGCAGGGATCGAAGCTGCAGATAGCCCACCACAACACGAAGGTGCTGATGGTCTGCAACTGCAAAGCGATACAGCGAGCGGAAATCGTCATCGGAGGGCTCGAAAATTTTACAGTATTCGGTAATTTTTTACCGAAGTTTCAACAGCTGAATGTTCGTTTATCCGATTTACCGGATTTCGTTGAAATTTTACAGTATTGCGGTAAAAAAATTACCGGAGCTTGTCAAATTTTACCGAAATCCGTTAAATCGGATTACCGAACGTTCAGCTGTTGAAAGTTCGGTAAAAAATTACCGAATACTGTAAAATTTTCTAAGTGTGTAGCCTACTCTTCTTCGTTGGACGAGTTTACCTAGAACATGTCAGTCCCAGTTGAATATCCATTTTCCGTGAATATAACTACACGGCGAAATTTGCCGAAATTTTTTATGATATCGTTGAGAAGTTGTACAATACTCTAGCACTCCTTGATTTTGACTCTACATATGCATACTTCCAACATCCTCACAAAGCAGAAAATCGAATAAAAAACTACAAGGGACAACCTTGTACAAAGTACTGACGTAGAACTACCGGAATGCTGTTTTCTCATTAGTCTTATTAGTTATCATAATAATCAGGATTTAATTCAAAGAGAGCAAATGTTGTTGTAAGAGCGAATTGTTCTAAAATTCATTACAAATCATTCTTCCATTAAAATTAATTAAAATATTCTATAATAATTCTTTCTTTTGATGTAATAGTGACAGACCTTATGTTGTTAATGTAATTTGTAATGTAATTTGTAATTAGTTGGGATCTCATTTCAAACTTCAGCCCAAAACCGCAGCATAGCAATCAGACCATGGCCGGGGTGGCCTCTGCTGTACATACTTAGAAAATTTTACAGTATTCGGTAATTTTGTACCGAACTTTCAACAGCTGAACGTTCGGTAATCAGATTTACCGGATTTCGGTGAAATTTTACATTATTCCGGTAAAAAAATACCGGAACTTGTCAAATTTTACCGAAATCCGTTAAATCGGATTACTGAACGTTCAGCTGTTGAAAGTTCGGCAAAAAATTACCGAATACTGTAAAATATTCTAAGTGTGTATACTTTAGTTTATTCAACTCTTCGTTGCTACATATGACCGACTCCAAGATACGCGGGATGATTCTGGTATTCTAGGCGTTTCCTATTCTTGAGGATTTCAGTGCCTAGAAATTGCATGACAGGGGCTAGATTGGTTCTAGCACGCAATGGTTTTGCTTTGTCTTCCGTGCCACTTCATCTTCTATGTTGTATACAGTGTGTCTCTCAATAGGTGTCACCTTTTTTCAAGCTTGGTTTATTCAGCAGGGTAATTTTAATAGCGGAACTGATTATAACCGCTCTGAGTGTATTTTTTGACAGCCTACCGGTGAAGATAAATACGCGACTCCGTTTGTTTACATGTATCAGCTACCATGGAAGCCATACGGGAGCAAGTTTTAAAATTACATTTTCAAAAGCTAAGACCGTGTCATATATTCAATAGCCTTAAGCAGTTCGGAGTGAGTAAGCGTTTTGTTTTTCGTAAGTTGAAACGGTTCAAGGAAACTGGAAATGTCCATATTCAACCAGACGAACTGCCAGAACGAAGAAAAAGATCAAATGCGTGAGGGAGCGAATAAGACGTAATCCGGCCCTATCTGCCCGTAAATTGAGCAAACAATTTCAAATGTCCCCTGCTTCAATGAACAGGCTTCTCAGACATGATCTGGAATGCAAGCCGTACAAGAAACAACGGATTCACGGGTTGACGGAGCGTCAAAAGCAAGCCAGGGTCCAAATAAGCAGAAATCTTTTGGTTCGGCACGGTGACTGCACGATCTTATTTTCGGATGAAAAGTTCTTTTTCCTTCAGGACAGTCATAATCAACAAAATAATCGTGTGTATAGCAAAAGTCTTTCCAATATTTCAAGAAATAAACTAGCTGTAGAACGCTATCAGTATGTATCGAATATCATGGTATGAGGCGCCGTTTCACGAAAAGGAAAACTTATTCTTCTTTTCATATAACCTAACGTAAAAATCAACACTGAATATTACATCGAGCAGGTTTTGAAGGACTAAAATATTTACCTGCACTTAGTAATTCAGAAAAAGCACCAAAAAAGGATAGAAGTGCCACTAAATTATTAAGGCCTGTGCCAACAAATAATGTGTGATCAGCATTAAAAATAAGAATTTACTGGCGTTGTTACCAATCTGCTTTGACAAATTTAAGCCATTTAAATGAGTAGACTTTTTCTAAGTGCTGCTTTATATTATAAAATTGCTCATATTTTTTATTTCCGATATCTCTTTTGATTTGTGTGCCTGAACATTGATAATGGTTTGATGACCATTTCAAAATTATTACAGGTTGATTTTTGAATACATTTATCAACCGTATTTATAAGTATCAATATTTTTTCCATTCAAGTGACAGCCTTATGGTTATTGGTAAACTCAACATATCATTTGATAAAAATATCAATTGTAGAAGCTCAACAACTCTTATTTGGAATGTGTACGTTCATAAGTCCATTTGCAAAAATATCATTGTCTTTTGCGCATTATTGAATATTCATTGCTCATTTTACCTCTTCCATATGATTTTTTTTATTTGTCCTAAAACACATCACAAGTTTTTATGGTTCATTCCCAATTTTTTGCCTGGATTTATTTTCTGCTCTCTGGAACCCATTTAGTTTTCAAATGGTGTTGTTGAATATTTCATGGGAAAGTTTTCACGATATCAAATTATTTTTGAATTTAAAGATGGGTAACTGTATCTACTACCTAGAACATTTGAGTTTTTTTTTATTGTGGTTATTCAGTTATTTATTGTTCATTTTACTATTTTTATGGGAAAATCAAATAAAAATTCCAAGACACAAGACGAGTAATTTAGTGCTCAAATTATATCATTTGGCGGAAATAAAGCCATATTTATTTGCACATATACTAATAGCTGTTGCTTTATTTGACAGATTTACCGGCCACAATTAGATTATCCAAAGATCATTTCTCATCTATTATTGCTCATTCCTAAATTTTAAATGCTGATCACACATTATTTGTTGGCACAGGCCATAATTATTTAGTGGCACTTTTTTTTATTTTTTATTGCTCAAATCATTCTTTTAGTTGATGATTAATTATGCTGCCGGTTTTGAAGTACCATCTGCTTCCTCATGCTTCAACGTTGTATAGGAATACACCATTTTGTTTCCAATAGGACTCAGCTCCAGCTCACAAGGCAAAGAAGACAAAATCACAAATAAACTCAGGAAAACGTAGGTTACTAAAAAATTGGAAAAAAAAATATTTTGGAATTTGACCAGTACTTTTATGAAAATTCTTACTCGGCAGCTAAAAAACACTACTTTCAGAAAAACGCATTTGAAGATGTATTACGGTGTATTACCATAGACTAACTCTAAGACCAGTAGGTCCCGAACAAATACAATTTTTTTCTTGGCTCAGTCAGTACTAGCACATCGGTCCCAAGCTCGGTCCCAAGCTTAATAATACACCCCTAATAATGAACTCACACGAACACACTCTCAACTATTCTGTCAAAATAACATAGCAAATCAAAACAAAGGCGCAAATATGTATAGTTAGGTGCTGGCTACAAGGTGTACTTCGGACCAAGGGGTTCTACAACAGTGAACCAATTTCAAATCGCTTGTTGCATATTGATTGTTGGTGTATTACTTCACGGGTTTGAAATTAAAGAAGAAAAAAGAAATCATTTTTCTTGAACCAAGAAAAAAGAGGAGCTTTTTTTTTTTTTAAATAAATGTAAAAATAAAATAAAAAAAAAAAAAAAAAAAAAAAAAAAAAAAAAAATTAAAAAAAAAAAAAATAATAAAAATAAATATTATAAATAAAAAAAAAAAAAAAAAAAAAAAAAAAAAAAAAAAAAAAAAAAAAAAAAAAAAAAAAAAAAAAAAAAAAAAAAAAAAAAAAAAAAAAAAAAAAAAAAAAAAAATAATGAACGGCCTTCAGATATGGAGGTTAGCTGCGAATTAAATAAGCAGTCCCGGACAAGCAGCGGGGGCTGTCTAGGATGTGGGGAGACTGAGCAGTTATTTGGAACCTGTTGAGCTTCTTCCAAAAACCCACATATATCCGAAAGCAGCGCTGTCAAAGCGAGTTACCCCGCTATAAGGGTAAATGTCCAAGCCTCCACCAACCGACTAGTCGTTGCGCCTTCCGGCTAAAAAGGCACTCGGTTAGTCTTCCGGCAAAAAGGCACCGGTTAGACATGCGGTCAAAAGTCACCAACATGGAGTTGAGAAATAGAAGAATAAGACCAATGCGATTGCCTGAGGAGGGAGCCCCTACTGGAACTGGTCCTGGAACGGGGGACAGAGCGAGCGGCCAGGGGCTGGAGGAAGAAGAGGTGCAAGAGCGGCTCTCCAGTCAACGGGCTCAGCCCGTAACTCATACGCAAAACAGACCAGGCAGCAGTAGACAACACCAAGGCAATGCTGCACCAGCCAACGATGCTGCGGCTGACCGACGTCAATCGCTCACTTTGGCAGGCCGCCAAAGGCAACGGATCATGTGGACGACGGAGATGAACAAGTACGTGATCCGGTGCTACTACGTTTGCACGAGGTTGGAAACGGATATGTCTGGCAGACCTAGTATGCTGGAGATGTTCAACGAGCGGTTCCCACGATTCGCTAACCACCTTGACCGGAACAAATTGTATACCAGACAGCGAGTAATCATGTCCCACAACTTGCTTTCACCTGCCGAGGTACAGTGCATCAAGCTGGAAGTGCAAAGGGAGCTGTGGAGGGAAGAGAATGGATCAAGCGATATGTCGAGAACGAGTTTTGTTGGGCTGGATGCATCACTTGCGAGTAAGAGGCGTTAGTCGATTGTAGCGGTAAACGTGTCAACGGACGAGCAGACCGCTCCAGGACCAACAGTGGACCAACAACGACAGCAACTATTGGGCGAAATAGCTTTCAACATGAACGCAGCAGTAACACAATTCCAAGGGACAGACCCCATGTCCCGACACAGGATACCAAAACTGCAGTATTCCTACCGGTTAACAAGTGCAGTAAGCATTCTCAACGAGGATATCCTGCCACAGTACTTGGAAGCCGTTGAGAACCTTGAAGACCTGCAGTTCATAGTATACTCTGCAGCTGTGGCTGTTGTAAGAACGCTGGGATTACGGACGTACCCACAAGGAAACGACGGAGGGCACGTACGACCCAACGCACAAAAACCCGCATGGATGATGCGGTTGGAGAGCCGAATCACCATACTACGGACCAAAATTGGTCGGTTAACGCAGTACAAGAGGGGAAACCGATCAGCGAGGCTAGTTCGTCATGTTGCTGAAATTGTCAAGCCCGCAGAGCTCCGTGACCTCACTGAAACTAATATTACTGAGGTCCTCGACACCCATGTACAGCGATTGAGTGTTCTTTCAAAACGGATGCGTCGGTATGGAGAAAGTTCGAAGCGGAAGGAGGAAAACCGAATTTTCAACATTAACCAAAGGGAGTTTTACAACCGCATCCGAAACAACAAAACAGATTACAACGAAGGGCTTCCGGAAATTGGCGCTGTAACACAGTTTTGGGCTAATCTATGGGAGAATCCCGTTCAACATACCAGTGATGGGATGTGGTTGCAAGAGGAAGAGGATAGGAGTAATGGAATTGAAAGCATGGTCGCCACCGTATTTACCGCCCAGGATATTCGCGAGGCTACCCGGCATACCAGGAATTGGGCTGCACCAGGACCAGATTTTGTGCACAACTACTGGTATAAGAAGTTCTCCTCAATCCATGGACGAATGGCAGAGTGCTTCAATATGGTACTAGAGGACCCCCAGCGGCTGCCACAATTCATTACTAGTGGGGTAACCTATCTTCTTCCCAAGGATCAGAACACGGCTAATCCAGCCAAGTACAGGCCAATAACATGCCTTTCAAGCCTGTACAAAGTGCTCTCGTCAGTAATCAACCGAAAGGTACAAAACCATTGCGATGCGAACAATGTCATGACTGAAGAACAGAAGGGCTGCCGGAAAAACACGCAAGGCTGCAAAGATCAGGTCATCATCGATGCAGTTATTGTAGGTCAGGCTAGCCAAAAAAGGAGAAACCTGAGCATGGCATACATCGACTACAAGAAGGCGTACGACTCAGTTCCTCACTCGTACCTTATCAAGGCACTGCAGTTGTACAAGGTAGATGGTGGAATCATCAGGCTATTACAGCATGCAATGGGCATGTGGAGTACATGTCTTCACATTACTGACGGAGCAACGGTGCTAAGATCCAGAACTCTCAGCATAAGAAGGGGAATTTTCCAAGGCGATACCTTTAGCCCGCTGTGGTTTTGCCTTGCGATGAATCCCCTTAGCAGAACACTCAATCAATGCAACTATGGCTACCATTTGAAAAGTGGAGGAAGAGCTACCAATGTTACCCACACCTTCTACATGGACGACTTAAAGCTGTTTGCGGAAACAGTTGGAAAGCTGCACAGACTCTTGCAGCTTGTAACGGTGTTCAGTAACGATATTCGGATGGAGTTTGGAATCGATAAATGTCGAACAGTCAATCTTCTTCGGGGTAAAGTGTCGGATACCGGTAGTTTTCGCATCAACGAACAGGAGGAAATTCGGAATATGGTTGAAGGCGAGTCTTACAAGTACCTTGGATTCCTGCAATTGAACGGGATTCGCCATACAACGATCAAGAAGGAGTTGCAGGAAAAGTTCCTGTATCGAGTCAACCGTGTTCTGAGGTCATACCTGTCGGCCGGCAACAAGATAAAGGCGATTAACACGTTTGCCGTGCCCCTGTTGACCTACAGCTTTGGAGTGATAAAGTGGACCAAAACTGACTTGGAGGCGATAGAACGAGCAGTACGAGTGGCGTTCACTAAGCATCGCATGCATCACCCAAAGTCGGCCATCGAGAGAGTCACCCTACCACGTACTGAAGGAGGAAGAGGCGTTACCGATATTCAAGCGCTATGTGTTTCCCAGATTCAGCAGTTGCGGATGTACTTCATTGAAAGCCAGACCCTTCACGAAGTCTACCGTGCTGTTTGTGAAGCAGACCATGGGTTCAGCGCCCTCCATCTGGCGCAGGAGGACTATCAGCTGGGCTGCGACCTAAAAACTATTGACGATAAAGTTGCATCGTGGAAGCTGAAGGAGCTGCATGGGACGCATCCCCATCAGTTGGAACAAGCGCTTGTCGACAAAGTAGCGTTAAATACGTGGCTGGTGCGAGGTGACCTCTTCTCAGAGACAGAAGGCTTCATGGTAGCCATCCAAGACCGGGTCATTGCGACGAAGAACTATCGCAGGTACATATTGCACGAAGAAGTAGAAGACCGTTGTAGAAAGTGCAACGCAGTAGGAGAGACGATCGAACATGTTGTTGCTGGCTGCCAAGCATTGGCAGAAGTAGCGTATCTCGGTCGTCACAACGATGTCGCCAAGATTGTGCACCAACAACTTGCACTGAAGCACAATTTGGTAAACCATTACGTGCCCTACTACAAGTACCTGCCAGACCTGGTTCTGGAAAATAGTTACGTAAAGCTGTACTGGGATCGCGAGATCCTAACGGATGTACTCATCCGTGCCAATCGCCCTGACATTGTGATCTACGACAAAAGGAAGAAGAGTGTAACTCTCATCGATGTCGCTGTACCGCTGGATCGCAACGTCCATTCAACGTTCTCCACCAAGATTACGAAATACCACGATTTGGCGGAGGAGTTGAGGCAGATGTGGCATTTGGAGGAGGTCCGTATAGTTCCGGTAATAATCTCGGCGACCGGAATTGTTCCCCGTACCCTTATACGTTCCCTTGAAGAGTTGGAGCTACGAAAGGAATTGAGCAGCATTCAGAAAGCAGTGATTCTTGGAACCTGTAGTTTTGTCCGGCGGTTCCTGAATCACCATAACTAATCCAACCGAAGCAAACAAATTAGGATGTAAGTTTACAAAACTGACGAATGTATCCACCGAGCCTAACCCCCTTTGGCCCCACGCCCGGGGGTAGGTGAAAGTTTCCAGCTACATGCTGAGAAGTGAGATGAAATCGGATAATAATAATAATAATAATAGTTCGGATGCAGTTTGGAATCAATAAATGTCGAACAATCAATCTTCTTCGGGGTAAAGTGTCGGATACCGGTAGTTTTCGCACAACGAAAGGAGGAAAAACGGAATATGGTGAAGGGAGTTGCAAGTACCATGGATTCCTGCAATTGAACGGGATTCGCCATACAACGTTCAAGAAGAAGTTGCAGGAAAAGTTCCTGTATCGAGTCAACCGTGTTCTGAGGTCATACCTGTCGGCCGGCAACAAGACAAAGGCGATTAACACGTTTGCCGTGCCCCTGTTGACCTACAGCTTTGGAGTGATAAAGTGGACCAAAACTGACTTGGAGGCGATAGAACGAGCAGTACGAGTGGCGTTCACTAAGCATCGCATGCATCACCCAAAGTCGGCCATCGAGAGAGTCACCCTACCACGTACTGAAGGAGGAAGAGGCGTTACCGATATTCAAGCGCTATGTGTTTCCCAGATTAAGCAGATGCGGATGTACTTCATTGAAAGCCAGACCCTTCACGAAGTGTACCGTGCTGTTTGTGAAGCAGACCATGGGTTCTACGCCCTCCATCTGGCGCAGGAGGACTATCAGCTGGGCTGCAACCTAAAAACTATCGACGATAAAGTTGCATCGTGGAAGCTGAAGGAGCTGCATGGGACGCATCCCCATCAGTTGGAACAAGCACTTGTCAACAAAGTAGCGTTAAATACGTGGCTGGTGCGTGGTGACCTCTTCTCTGAGACAGAAGGCTTCATGGTAGCCATCCAAGACCGGGTCATTGCGACGAAGAACTATCGCAGGTACATATTGCACGAAGAAGTAGAAGACCGTTGTAGAAAGTGCAACGCAGTAGGAGAGACGATCGAACATGTTGTTGCTGGATGCCAAGCATTGGCAGAAGTAGCGTATCTCGGTCGTCACAACGATGTCGCCAAGATTGTGCACCAACAACTTGCACTGAAGCACAATTTTTAAAACCATTACGTGCCCTATTACAAGTACCTGCCAGACCTGGTTCTGGAAAATAGTTGCGTAAAGCTGTACTGGGATCGCGAGATCCTAACGGATGTACTCATCCATGCCAATCGCCCTGACATTGTGATCTATGACAAAAGGAAGAAGAGTGTAACTCTCATCGATGTCGCTGTACCGCTGGATCGCGACGTCCTTTCAACGTTCTCCACCAAGATTACGAAATACCACGATTTGGCGGAGGAGTTGAGGCAAATGTGGCATTTGGAGGAGGTCCGTATAGTTCCGGTTATAATCTCGGCGACCGGAATTGTTCCCCGTAGCCTTATACGTTCCCTTGAAGAGTTGGAGCTTCGAAAGGAATTGAGCAGCATTCAGAAAGCAGTGATTCTTGGAACCTGTAGTTTTGTCCGGCGGTTCCTGAATCACCATAACTAATCCAACCGAAGCAAACAGATTAGGATGTTAGTTTACAAAACTGAAGAATGTATCCACCGAGCCTAACCCCCTTTGGCCCCACGCCCGGGGGTAGGTGAAAGTTTCCAGCTACATGCTGAGAAGTGAGATGAAATCGGATAATAATAATAATAATAATAGTTCGGATGCAGTTTGGAATCAATAAATGTCGAACAATCAATCTTCTTCGGGGTAAAGTGTCGGATACCGGTAGTTTTCGCATCAACGAACAGGAGGAAAAACGGAATATGGTTGAAGGCGAGTCTTGCAAGTACCATGGATTCCTGCAATTGAACGGGATTCGCCATACAACGTTCAAGAAGAAGTTGCAGGAAAAGTTCCTGTATCGAGTCAACCGTGTTCTGAGGTCATACCTGTCGGCCGGCAACAAGACAAAGGCGATTAACACGTTTGCCGTGCCCCTGTTGACCTACAGCTTTGGAGTGATAAAGTGGACCAAAACTGACTTGGAGGCGATAGAACGAGCAGTACGAGTGGCGTTCACTAAGCATCGCATGCATCACCCAAAGTCGGCCATCGAGAGAGTCACCCTACCACGTACTGAAGGAGGAAGAGGCGTTACCGATATTCAAGCGCTATGTGTTTCCCAGATTAAGCAGTTGCGGATGTACTTCATTGAAAGCCAGACCCGTCACGAAGTCTACCGTGCTGTTTGTGAAGCAGACCATGGGTTCAGCGCCCTCCATCTGGCGCAGTTGTAACAAGCGCTTGTCGACAAAGTAGCGTAGAATACGTGGCTGGTGCGAGGTGACCTCTTCTCTGAGACAGAAGGGTTCATGTTATCCATCCAAGACCGGGTCATTGCGACGAAGAACTATAGCAGGTACATATTGCACGAAGAAGTAGAAGACCGTTGTAGAAAGTGCAACGCAGTAGGAGAGACGATCGAACATGTTGTTGCTGGCTGCCAAGCATTGTCAGAAGTAGCGTATCTCGGTCGTCACAACGATGTCGCCAAGATTGTGCACCAACAACTTGCACTGAAGCACAATTTTTAAAACCATTACGTGCCCTATTACAAGTACCTGCCAGACCCGGTTCTGGAAACTAGTTGCGTAAAGCTGTACTGGGATCGCGAGATCCTAACGGATGTACTCATCCGTGCCAATCGCCCTGACATTGTGATCTATGACAAAAGGAAGAAGAGTGTAACTCTCATCGATGTCGCTGTACCACTGGATCGCAACGTCCATTCAACGTTCTCCACCAAGATTACGAAATACCACGATTTGGCGGAGGAATTGAGGCAGATGTGGCATTTGGAGGAGGTCCGTATAGTTCCGGTAATAATCTCGGCGATCGGAATTGTTACCCGCAGCCTTATACGTTCCCTTGAAGAGTTGGAGCTACGAAAGGAATTGAGCAGCATTCAGAAAGCAGTGATTCTTGGAACCTGTAGTATTGTCCGGCGGTTCCTGAATCACCATAACTAATCCAACCGAAGCAAACAAAATAGGATGTAAGTTTACAAAACTGACGAATGTATCCACCGAGCCTAAGCCCCTTTGGCCCCACGCCCGGGGGTAGGTGAAAGTTTCCAGCTACATGCTGAGAAGTGAGATGAAATCGGATATTAATAATAATTGTGTCTACCCTTAGCTCAGTCGATAAGGACGCAGCTTTTAAACAACACAATGTGGGAGTTGACTGACTTCGAATCCCGGTTTAGACTAGGAATTTTTCTTTGTACTTGCCATACAACTATTCTACTGTGAAATGGTGCTAGCATCGAAAGCTCTCAGTTAAGTCATGTGAAATTGCAGAACACTAAGTTGAGAGCAAGCAATTAGCTTGGAAATGCTGACGAAGATGAATTATAACTATCACAAGAAGAATAATCAGAATAGAAATTAACATATCGATAGTTATTATACTCACAATAATAATAATCATAATCATAAAAATAATGATGATAATGATAATGATGATCATAATTATTTGCGCGTGAAACATTCCCTTTTTGTTAGACCATGTCCACGAAAAACGGGTAAAAGACGAACATGGTTGGCACGCACTGCAAATGTGATGGATTCGATTAAAGAGAAAGTAGAGCGAAATCCAATAAGGTCCAACCGGAAGCTGAATGAAGAAGCGAGTATCTCGAGATCCTCTATGCATCGATTGGTCAAAGATGAATTAAAAGCATCATCCAGGGCTAGGGTGATAACAGGACCAATCAAAGCACTGCGACTTGAGCGCTCGAAACGATTGCTGTTTCAGTTGAAAAAAAAAGCAAACGGTTATCGTGTTCTCAGATAAAAAACTTTTTCGATTATCATTCACGAAGAAATAAATTTATTCACCTCTGAAGACTGAAGATATTAACTGAGGGTAGCCACATATAACTAAAATATAAGTTTACCATCAAGTATCCCACTGGAGTAATGGTATTTGGAGCGGTTACGTCCAATGGGTTGTTGTCATGAAAACAGGTGTAAAAATGATCCTGTGGATTCAAGCGAACTTCGATGAACACGAGAACTTTGTTTTCCAACAAGATGGACCACCATGTCAAAAACTTTTAAACGGACTCAAATCTGGCTGATGGAGTACATATCATTTTGGCAGAAAGATATTTGGCCTCCTAGCAGTCCAGATTTGTCCTCGACTATTCAATACGGGTGTATGTTGAAGCGAAGGCCTGTGGATCTTCTTTAAAAGCCTCAATCAGAATCAGAGTCAGGACTATGTTATGAAGGTGCACTCTCGATTTTGCAATCGCTTGAAGTGATACAATGGGAATGAAAGTGGACATATCGAAGGATTATTCCTAAATTTGCTAAGATATATGCTAGAATGAATAAAAAAAATTCTATCATAACAAAATTATTGCAACCATAGTCACAACGAACCACCATAAAGAAAACTTCAGGGTAGTTTTGTTTTGCGCACCTCTGAAATTTCCATAGGCCTCGAATTTATATTACAACTACAACTATAGAAGTTTTAAACTGTCTACCCCTAAGCACTATAATTATATTGCTCCGATATGTCATGCTGTGATGAGTTGGCATTATTCTACAAAATTGAAGAGTGAATAAAGCTAAAATTATATTCTACTTAAAGCCTAACGTGAACTTATCCTAGGATAAATAGTATACTTATAAGCTACGGCAGTACACCTGTTAGCATACAGATTGCACAACTCCAAACGAAATTTTTAACCATCCTTTACCCATTACTGAAAATTTGAAATAAAGCGGGTATTAATTCGGAACCAGCCTTTAGTTGCTTCGCAACATATTAAAAATTTCGTTTATGCGATCGGGGAGGGCTGTCATGTTACGGTATGTCGAAACGGTCAAGTCGCCTTAAAGATTCAGATCCGAGATCTTGGGAGAGGCGAAACATCAGCGACGGTGAACGATGTATGCAAATTCAGTGGTTCCTCTGAACATAGCCGGATGATGTACTGTGATGTCTGTGGTGTTTGGTATAATTTCGAGTGTGTGAGCGTGCATGAGAGCGTAGTAAACATGGACTGGAACTGCAAGGATTGCGAAGCAAAACGATCTAGATCGTCGACGTCGACGGCACAAACGGACACAAATCCCACATCAAAAGGCGCATATCCGAAATAGTTGGATAAGCTGCAGGCAATGCAGAAGCGTGTGGAGAATTTGCAGGAGCTGATGGAAGGACAGAAGGCATTGTACGAGCGTTTACTGAGAATCTGAGTAAAGGAACAACACAAGGTTTTGAAGCAGCAACAGGAACAGAATTATAATTATTATGATTATAATGTTTATGGTTATTATGACTTTGCCTTTAATGATAAATATGATCATTGTATTATCACATTGATTAAAAATTAACGGGGTCCTCTATGTTCACGGGCGAACGTGAACGACGACTTACAGCAGTCAGCCAGCGATCACGAAGACCATGCCACACCATTGCTAGTCGATAGCTCCACCCATCTGGCATGCAACGGGACATTACCCAACAGCATTTTTGACATTATAAAAGCGGCACAGAGAGCGGTGCTAGTATCAGTATCAAATAGAAATATAACCATGCAGTACTAAATTGAAGTATTTTAGTTTCTTCTGGCGGCCTCCGAGATAGCACTGGTCCAACCGACGAGGAGAGTTGGTGTTTACAGTCCACCGGCGACCGAGTTGTTGCCTTAACGGAGTTGTGGAACCTAATCCGCCCTTTTCAGGGAAAGAAGAGTAACGTGTTTCCCCACAAGCTTCCAAAGGAACACTCGCCCTTCTCCCGGCTTCCTGCTTGAGCGGCACCCTTCCTTTGCCTGACGTGTCAAGACGTATTTTGTCATGTCGCAAGACAGTAGTGGAGCCCATCGCGTCGTTTATTCCCCCAAGCCTGGCATGACCCCGACACTCTACTCTCGTGGCTACAAAAAATTAATTTTATTTTGCTTCTTTCATTCCAATCACTATATATCTGAGAATACGCCACTGAAATGATTTTGTGAAAATTGCATTCGTTTGCCGTTTCTGGGATCCGAAATATACCCATCACCAGTTCGATAGGCTACTAAGAGCCATAGAGCAGAAATTTTCATCTCGGCTACGGCTACAGAATGTGAACTCGACGACCATAAATGGGATCGATGGAGCAGCTGGATATCGTCAAAACAGTGGAGCTAGAGCAAGCGTGGAAATGCAACTCTCGTTGCTGACCAAGAATCAGGCGCTCGAAACGAAGCATCTCGAAGAGCGGTTGAAAGTATTGCAGACGAGTAGCGGTGAAACTGTTGGACTCGAAGACGGCACTACAGGATTAGATCCAAGGGCGCCAGAGTTCCTTCCGACGATTGATCCACTTCCATTTTCGTATTTGTCTCACGAACTGAGTAGGAGGCAGCTCGCCGCACGACAAGCTGTCGCGCTGCTTATTGCAACCTACGAGAACACCACTGGCATGTGCGGGTAAAGTAATTGATGATGATGGTCCCGCCACTTACCCCTACAAAGGTTGGAACTAGACGATTTATCTATTAGATAATTTATTTAAAAAACAATTCAACCAGTTATGCAAAACAAAAAACGAACTGATTTCATCTACAGATGTAAAGTTCTTCAAAAACTGTTCATTTGCTTTACAGCGATATAATTGTGAAAAGCTCTTGATATCAACCACAAATGTTCGCAAGTATTCCCAGCGATCAGGAAATCCTATAACAATTCAGATCACAGAATCCCGTATAAGGACATTATCAAGAGACAAGCCAATATCCGATCCTGCCCGCTACAGAGTCAATGGGGTTCCAATGAAACCGCCAGCTTAGTTTTGGGCTGACCAAGGATATCCCCCATCAGGGAAATCGAGAAAATTTCCAAACCGAAAAAATCCTGGACCGACCCTAGTAAAACTTTTACTTTCAACCACGACAGAATTGACAAGGAAATCCCCGACAATCAGCCAGACAACCCACTACTATTTCATGGCATCTTCTCAAGCATCAAAGGCCAATATATATATATATATATTTATATTAATAAATTCAGAAAAAGTCCTTTATACCTGTATACCGCGCGCGAGGCTCAAACTTTTGTAGGCTACACAAAAAATAAAAACTAATTTTAATTAAAATAACAAATAAAAACGAAAGGGTGAGTTATGTCAGTGACATAACTGCAAAGTTGACGTAGGACTGCTTGTTGATGTGAAGAAATTGATGTCATCGAATTGATAAATTTCTACTATATTATATTCAGTCTAAAGAACCATGAAACTCTATGCTATTGGTGTGTGAGGCTCCGGTTCTTCTTCTGCTATTGGTTCTCCAAGAAAATTTATAGAAACTGCTGTTCGGCTCGAATTTACTGTTAATGATATTTTGTTTGTTAAATCAGTGCCAACATTAGATATAGGCGAATTTGCTTTTGTAAACAATGGCTTTCGTAGTCATTTGCTCTTGAACAAAAGATCACAAATACAAATGAAGCGCTCTTTAAGGAAGAGGAGCTTTATCTCTATCCGCTGATATATTCAATTTGAAGGAATTGTATTCAACTTCCGATAAATTAGCAGACAAAGTGTTTGTTTACAAAAGCAGATTCGCCCTAAGCAAATGTTGGCACTAAAATGTCCAACGTGCTTGTAAGTGTGAAATGGATCCTGTGTTTACGGAGGGAACATGGTTCGCGATTGAAATGTTCTTATCAGTTTTCTTGGGCTGCAGGACAGCCTGAGTGTTTGGCGGCACGTGATACTACGATAAAAATAGGCATTTACACCGTCTTCAACTCGAGATTGTACGGACTGAAGATTGAACATACACCCAAAAGTTGAGAAGGTGGCAAAAAATGCAATTGCAGTTTTTGCAATCATATCTTGAGAAATCCGCATGATTCAAAAAAGGCAATTTTGCCCATTTTGATCAACAAAGCGTTTTATGGTACAAATGAAGCCATGCCAGTGTGTGCAAGCGACTGGTAAGCAAAAATAGCTCGAAACAAATGTATCGCTGTAAGATCCTTATTCAATCATCACCAACATATCAATATACAATATGGATGGATCGATATCACAAAATGCCGCAACGCTATTGGCCTCTATTGTATTGCCGCTGTCAAGTGTTCTATGTTTGTTCTCACTGATCATCGACAAAGCGTTTTATGAAACAAACAATGCCATGCAAGTTTGTTAGCGACAGGTTGCACATAGCTTGGTAGAAAATATGTCCATTTGCTTCATTTCTGTACCCTGAATTCCTCGCCAAATGAACTAACTGTAGGTTTTCTATTCCCCATCTCTTAGTTTGTCAAATTGGCTGAATGGTTGTCATCAAGAGCCGCCGCGCTGACGTTCACGGTTCGTATCCTGATCTCGTAATTGATATATTATATTTTGGTGAGCCATCTGACTTTCGGGACACACATCTCTTACTCATCAACTAAGTATCACTGCGCACAACCTCACGCACACGTTCAATTTTTCGTTTCGTATTGCTGTTGCTATTTTGCCCACAACTAATGTTAGATTTTTGGAACAAAATCAAGCGAAATTGTCTTACAATCTTACTTTCTTAGTTTGGGTGTAGAGCGAATTACGAACAACTTAACCTAACACCAAGTAGACCAGTTTGGACATTTTCGTTTTGCAAAAAGTTCCACAGGCTGGAGCGGGAATCGAACCCTCAACTTCATGACAACAACCGCTTGAACGACGGGCGACGCCGCTAACCACTTGACCACGAAGATGATGTGGGCGATTGATTTGGCCATTTTCTCCGGGACGCGGCAGTTTAAGCAACGCCATGTTGAGCCGGTGCGTAGTAATGAACATTTCAATGAGCTCAAGGGAAATTTCAATCAAACATACTCTTTTGTTGGCAAATTGATTTGGTCGTCCTGAAAAGGACAGATTTTAGTTGTTTACGGAAGGATGATTTAAGTCAGCGTCGACGTCGGGCTTCTTCCGCCTGCCTCGTCTAGCGGACGTGCCAGCCACATCAGGGGGCGTCCACTCGATCTCTAGCAGCCGGGCGAAAAACTCGGAAAAGCGCTTTTTTATCACGAGAGCGGGATACACACACGTCTGATCGTGTCGATGATTCAAGACCGAATGATAACTGTTCGCCATGCCAGGCCTGTATTATATAATGGCATATACCATTACATAACAGGAAGGGGGTTCTCAACGAAAGTAATGCGAATCAAATTTTACAAAAGGGGACGGGCCTCAGTTGTTACGACAGACAGCAGCGTGGAAATGAAATCATTAGTTTTCATTAGAGCGACAGGCGTTTCGGAGGTTAAATTCACATCTTTTCTACTCAGGCAACAGAAAAACGGCCCTTGTCAGGGCCTCAGAACCCCATTCAAAGGGAGTTGAGATATAGACACACTTGCTTCTGAAACTGCAAAACAATAGAGTTTTTAAATATTGGCCAGAAAAAATATAACTCACTTTAAAACTACCTGCAACTAATCTAGTCTATTATCTGCAACTAATCCACTATGAACCTATGTAAAACAAGAACTACAATGAAGCTAACCTACCCCCTACACTGAATATGTGAAACACAGAATTGGTCTGCCGTGTTACAGTTCGGCTCAAATTACCTGCTAATATTTCGTTTATTGAATATCCAACGTGCTTGCTAGTTTTAACCTGGCAAATAGAGATTTATATATGGATACTAATAAAAAATTTTGCTCATTTTCTTCAGACCGCGGCTTTTCAAGCAACGCCATGTTGAGCCGCTACATGGTAATGAAAATTCGATGAGCTCAAGAGAAATTTCCATCAAACATACTCTTTAGTTGGCAAATTTATTTGTTCGTCCTTAAAATACCGGGTTTTAGTTGTTAACGGAGGGAACATGGTTCGCGATTGAAATTTTCTTCTCGGTCTTCTTGGGCAGCAGGATGGCCTGAGTGTTTGGCAGCACGTAAATACTACGATAAAAATTGACATTTGCAACGTCTTCCTCTCGAGATTGTACAGACTGAACATTGAACATAGAGCGAACCCTCACTTCATGGCAATGAACGACGGGCGACGCCGCTAACCACTTGACCACGAAGATGATGTGGGCGATTGATTTGGCCATTTTCTCCGGGACGCGGTTTTTCAACGCCATATTGAGCCGGTGCGTGGTAATGAAAATTTCGATGAGCTCAAGAGAAATTTCTATCAAACATACTCTTTAGTTGGCAACTTGATTTGATCGTCCTGAAAAGGACGGATTTTAGTTGATAACATGGTTCGCGATTGAAATTTTCTTCAGTGTTCTTGGGCTGCAGGACACCACTCTGTGAAATGGTCACACCGGAGAAATTTTTTTTTCATCTCCTTGTCGTTGCGGATGGCTAGCTGCAGGTGACGAGGGTGGTTCTTCTTGGTCTGGTCTTCTTGTGTTCACGGGCGGCGTTTTCTACCAACGTGCTCCGCAAACACGTCTGTCGCATGCGGATGCACAGCGAGAACTGATGATTGGTCGGTCGTCCCCTCATGTTTGATATTCGTTGGCACGGTTACTGTGGCAGTATGAACCAATCAGAGCGTGGCGCAAATATGATGTCATTTTCGACCAATAGCGTTGTGCATTTAAACATTTTTCTTTAAAGTGCTTTTTAATTAGTTTAAACAAATGTAATGAATTAAGTTATAAACCAGGATACAGCCTTGATGTTCTACCTTTCGAATAATACTTATCGTAAAATTTCTGTAGGCCAGCGAGGAGATATTATCGTTCAAAGTCTCCAAACCCGCGTAACGCTTGCGATTTTAGAAATTTTAGAACGGCGCCCCTATACAGGAATAAAAAAGAGAGACGTAAGTCCTACGTCAAAACTTAAATTCATCATCATCATCGAGGGGATAAGTATAGTTTGTTTGTGCCCCATGACAAATATAAAACATTTAACAATAAACCATACAAAAATATCGGTTGTAATAACATCGTCAAGATACAAAATAAGTCAAGAGTAAGTTTACAGAGTAGCTGTTCAAAAGGCAGCTTTGATGTGTGAAATACATTGTCTCTTAAAATCTGTTAGTGTTGCAGCACGTTTGATTTGTATAGGCATCGAATTGAAAACATTTATATAATACCTTTAAAAAACAACGAATTTTGTGAAGCTCCGTACAAAAAATATGGTGTTCTAACATCATCCGCGTTTCTAGTGTTATATCTATGAATATCACTTCCTCGTTCAATTCGATTACACAAATATCGAGGCAGCAAACCGTTAATTACTTTAAAAATGAACACCATTGTCAAATACACAACTCTCTGCTTCACCAATAGCCACTGTAGGGCATCTAACAAAAAAGATGAGGGTGTGAAACTATTGCATCTCAAGATCAAACGCATTATCTTATTTTGCAAACGCTGTAATCTCGATATTTGTGTTTGATTAGCTAAAAACAAAATGGAAGGGCAAAATTCAATGTGAGGAGAGATGATAGATTTGTACAATCGTATTTTACTAGCAATAGTTAAATCATTTTTCCACCGGCAGAGAATACCGTACTTCTTGGCTATTTTCTTGATGACATCGTCAATGTGAGAGTCAAATTTTAATCTATCATCAATAATCACGCCAAGATATTTAATCTCACGAACGCGATCAATTGTTTCATCATCAATTTTAACAGAGACGTCTTCGATAACTAGATTCCGCGAAATTACCATGAATTTAGTTTTACATATGTTCAATTTCAACTGTGTGTACTTTAACCATCTACTTAGAGAGCGTAAATCTGCATTCAAATGTGAAACGGCGTCCTCAAGGCTTTTAGCTGCAATGTACAACACGGTATCATCAGCAAAAAGATTAATATCACAAAATCGCAGGACTCGTCCAATGTCATTAATATATAAAATAAATAAAATGGGCCCTAATACACTCTCTTGTGGTACGCCAAGGCTGTTCTCCACAGGGCTCGAAACAGAATCATTAAAAGCCGTCCGTTGAGTTCTGTCAGACAAATAGCATTCGAACCATCTGTATGCAGCACCCGAAAATCCAAAGCGCTTGATTGTCTCTAACAACAAGGGCCGAGAAATCGTTTTAAAAGCGCGTTTCAGATCCAAAAAAACAGCAACAATCGTATCTTTACGCTCTACATTTTCTTTCCATTTTGCTAACACTAAATTTAACGCTGTTTCACAAATCACCTTCGCGATATCCCGATTGTTCTGGCGCAATCAAATTATTACTATTTAAATACGTTAACAGCTGGCTTTTTACAACAAGTTCCAATTTTTTTTCTAAAGTGTGCAACATGTTAATAGGACGAAACTCTTCGGCTTTAATCGTTCCAGCGACTTTTTGAATGGGAATGACTAAAGATTCTTTCCAAACTTGTGGCACGTGCCCAGTTTGCAGCGATTCATTAATAAGGTCCAGCAGGTTGTTTCCGATGACATTAAAGCAATCCTGTACTACTCTTGCATTAACGCTATCTACTCCAGCCGTTTTGTTCAAAGAAAAGCAAATAGATTTTAGATCCTCTAATGTTATTGGGTGAAAACTTTCAAAACTACAGTTAATATTTATCGGCTGTTTTATTTCGTCTGGCTCATCTACTAGATCAATGGATTGATTGATTGACAAAATACTATCGACGAAATATTCATTGAATCTACATGCAATGATGTCCTCTAACTGTTCTATTGTGCCATTGAAGGTTATGGATCGCGGTTTGCAATTACTAGGTTTTAACAAAGATTTCAAAATTTTCCATAACTCTTTGCTGTTGTTTTGATGCAAATCAATTTTCCTCTGAATATATTCACAACGAGTTTGTTCAACGGATTGCGAATATTTGTTACGCGCATCTTTGTACCTATTCAAAAAGATATGCCTATTAGTTCTACGCCATTTCTTGTACAGCTTGTCCCTTTTACGTTTAAGAATTAAGAAAATTTACTTCGTTTGCAGCTCAGTTTAAAAGAAAAAGCTGTTTGAGCAGTGTGATGCAACGCTGCATAAGGCCGTTAAAGATTATCTTTTGTTGGAGAGCGTCGGTGTAGTGAAACCAGCCAGTCCACTACTGTCGAAAGATGCGAATCGAGTGATTCAACTACTGAAGTCGGAATAAAGCCGTTAAAGATAATTTTTGGTTGAAGAACTTCGGTGTTGTGAAACCAGAGAGTCCACTACTGTCGAAAGATGATGATCGAGCGGTCCAACTACTGAAGTCGCCAACCAGGCTGAAAGGTGATCGGTATGAAACAGGACTTCTGTGGAAATATGAAGACGTGTGTATCTTCCCAACAACAAACAAATGGCCATGAAGAGATTGGTGTGTCTAGAGAAGAAGTGTTTGCAGAGAAGCTTCGTGATTATGAGCTGAAAGGGTACGTCAGAAGGTTGTTGCCCAGCAAACTTGATCCCAATAATCTTCGAACGTGGTATCTCCCAATATTTCCAGTCCGGAATCCGAATAAACCAGGCAAACTGCGCATAGTCTGGGATGCAACTGCAACAATCAACGGCATATCGCTGAACTCCATTCTACTGAAGGGTCCAGATATGCTGACTTCTATTGTGATGGTATTGTACAAGTTCAAAGATCTCCAGATTGCTGTGGTAGGTGACATAGTCGAGTCGTTTCACCAGGTGCTGATGAATACGGTGGATCAGCAGTCGCTGAGGTTCTTGTGAAGATTCTGCGATCAAAGCTAAGATCCGGATGTCCACGTCATGTTGGTGATGATATTCTGAGTATCCTGCTCACTGAGTTGTGCGCAGTTCGTTCAAAATCTAAACGCCCAACGCTTTGAAGACCAGTATCCAAGAGCGGTAGAAGCAATACTTCACGAGCATTATGTAAACGACATGCTTACCAGCATAGAAATGGATGCAGAAGCAGGAAAGCTGGCAAAAGAGGAGAAACACATCCACGGTTAAGCTGGGTTCCAGGTTCACAATTGGCTATTGAACTCCAATAATGTGTTGCAAGCCCTAGATGTAGACTACGGGAACGAGAAAAGCCTTAATAGCTGATCATGCGTTGGACAAGGTGCTAGGAATGTGATAGTGTACTTCTACGGATAGGCTGTCTTTAAGGTTTACCCTCGCAACGACTCTGAACTTCTATCAGGCCAAGTTATCCCGACGAAGAGGCTGGTACTGATGATACTACAAGCCCCAGTGAAAAGTGAAAGTACGCCTTCTGTGTAGGGTAGCAGATTCATATAGGCTAAAGTCATCGCAAATATTTCTGGTCTGGTCGCGGGATGTTATCTGTTAACTAAGCTTAGACCACCATAGATGCAGTAAATTCGTGGGATGCAGAATTGGAGAGATATTGGAGGTCACCGAAACAAGGAGAATTGACAGGAGCCGAGAACTACTTATACAAAACTGTTCAAAACAAAGTTTTTTGAGAAGAGATGCACATACTTCGACAAGCGGATCCAGAACCATGGAAGAGCAAGCCGAAACTGCTTCAGCATAGCTTTCTCTACAAACTCAGTCAACAATTTGATAGTGACGGAGTACTGCGCATAAATGGACGTATATATGCATGCGAATTCGTGGTAGACGATAAAAAACACCCGATTTTGCTCCCTTAACGCCATCATGATTCCGATTTGATCGCACTGGATATTCACCAACAGTACTGTCGACTAAACCACCAAACTGTCTTCAATAAGTTACAACAGAAATACTAAATTCCATGTCTCCGCTCCGTCTACCGTCGTGTAAGAAACCGTCCCCAGCTCTTCAAGATCAGAAAAGCGATACCTCAGCCACCGATGATAGGATATCTACCACAAATGCGCCTGAAAGCTTCTACTAGACCATTCTCATATGTCGGGATCGGCTACTTCAGACTTGTGCAGGCCATGAAACGTTGGGGAGTACTTATAACGTGTATGAGTATGACGTGTATTGCCCATTCGTTATCTACCGAGTTCTGTATTCTTGCCAAACGTAACTTCATCGGAGGGGAATTCCTCTGGAGATAATCAGCGACCGTGGCACCAACTTTATAGGTGCTAGCTAGGAACTGAAGGATGATCTACAGGATCGCATTCAACGATAGTGCTACCGGATTGACACGGTTCTGGAAAATTTTGTCAGTCTCTTGATGTGTGTTGAGCTGAATGGTTGAGCTTTGTTTGTGTTCAGTGCATTTAATTTTTTATTTATTTATTTTTTTTTTAAAGTGCATCCACATAATATTTTGTTTGCAATTTATCTGAATTTTTAGCCGTGAATCGGTGGAAGATTTTACTAGGTGTGGTGTGTGGTGTTCTGAAGTTATTGAAAACAGCACGGAGAAAAAACATTCCCGTTTGAAACAACAAACTTGCTTGTTGACATCCAAACTAAAAACCTAGTTGTTTTAAAAATCCGTTTTGTTGTTTTAAACAAACGATTTTGTTTCTTTGAAACAAACAGGTAGGTTGATTGCTTGTACTTAAAAATATTATGGTTGTTCTCAACTAATATTTTTGTTGTTTTCACCTTGAGAGGGGTTTATTATAACCAAAAAACAAGCTGCGTTGACTTAGGGAAACAAATTAAAATTATAGATTGATTCAACCAAAACGGCGAGCTATTTAGTTATTTTTTCTCCAAACAAAAAGCTAATATTTTGTTTGGAGAAAAAATAACTAAAAATTTAGTTTGAAACAAACTATTTTTTTGGGTAATTTCATTTTTCGTCATTCGGTCCCGCTGCATGCTCTGACGCTGTCATTCAACAATACCCAAACATATATTTTCTCGGAATTTTTCATCGCAGATGAAAATTTAATGTTAAAGATCGCTTAGTTAATTCGTTTTTTTTCTTAATTTACTATTAATCTAGCGTTGTTAATCCAATAAAAAGTAATGGCTCAAAGGCTAGTACATCTGGAGGTTCTGGTAAGGTAACCGTTAAGCTCATAAATATTACACCTTTTTTTCCTTTCAATTCTATAACGAAGATGAAGCTCGCAACACAAACAACAACCGGATCATCGACATCCTGGTACAGATGTGCGAACGAGCAATAGAGTTGTTCGCCCTGCCAGAGGATGAAAAGAGCTTCATTTTGGATGTTAGCTGCGCTTCGGGACTTTCCGGTAGTGTACTGGAAGATCACGGCCACGCTTGGATTAGCGTTGGCGATTGCGGTAATATGTGAAAAAAAAACGTACGATTCATTAAAATTATTGAAATAAACAAAATTTTACTTCGAAAAACCCTAAAAATAGTAGAAAGGCTCGCATTAACATTTTTAGATTTCTCTTAGGCTGAGAGAAGTCTATAAATATAAATGTGCCCTTTTCTAATGTTTGTTAGAATTGTTTGTGTTGTTTCAACCGTATTCGTTTGTTTGTTTCGTTTGTTCAAGTTTAAATCATACTGAAATTTGTTTGAAACAAACCGTAAGTGTTGGTAGAATCAACCAACAAATCTGTTTGTTTTCGTGCTGTCATAATGAAACAACCAAAATAATGGTTATTTCAAACGGATGTCAGTTGAACTTAATTGCTCAGTTCTCGAAACCATTTCTCAAAATTTTAGTTTGTTTTAACCACCATAGGTAGTCAAATCAGACTAATATGATGTTTGTGCCCAATTCAACGTGAAATTCCGGTTAAATGAAACTAGAATATGTTTGCGTTTACCAATCTTTTTTCTCAGTGAGTTAAAATCTTAGCAAATATTAAGCTGTTTAATAGAAGATTCTCTCGAAGGTGTAAGGCGCCGGAATCGTGAGGCTGTTAATAGAAGGAAAAAAAGGTTGTCATGTACACGGCGAAAAACAAATATACTAAAAAGCATAAATTTTATGCTAAACAAATATACTAAAAAGCATAAATTTTATGCTAAAACCATATTCGATCCATCCAGTCATTGGAATGAATAAACCAGGTTTATACATTGATAAGAATAAATCAAATATATGCATTCCAATGCATACTTTAAGAATATGCATTGCAATGCATATTTGTATAAATATATGCTTTCCAATGCAGAAATCAAATGTATGCATTGCAATGCATATTTATATAAATATATGCATTCCAATGCATGAATCAATAATATAATAATATATATGAAAATCGACATTGTAAATTGTAAAATGACAAACAACTGATTAGGGAGCACAAAATACAAATGTATCAATGTATTATGTGAAACAACTATCCATTTCGATAGACCCCAGTATTACAGTAATGGATGAGTCGCATTGTTTGCGCGACAAAACGATGCAAAAATTTGGAATCTGTGTGTTTAAAATTGCACATAATGAACAGGCTTAATGAAACATCACACTATTTTCATTATTATAAATTATCAAGCATAAAAGATAGTCACTAGACATAGACATATCTAACGAAAATAGAAACTATCTAACTCACAGAAAAAAGGAGTTTGTTTCACTTCAGGATTGGGATTTTCAACTTTTCAATAAAAAATTCGAAATAAATTCTTTAATAAAATATTCCACACATTCCTCTAACAAAACATGATTTGTCTACTTTCGCGAACAGCATTCCGAAGCTAGTTTCGATTCGCACAGCCTTTTCAAGCGCACTAGGTTCAAGTCCTCTGCTTGCCGTAAAACTTTCCGAATATCACCAATCCTTCCGTTTTTATTCGCTTATAGATAAGCTGTCTTGAGCTCCTAAATTTTATAACGCCGGTTACGAAATATGCGCGGAAAATAATAATGATCTAAAATGTAATGCAATGCATACAATATATTGATTCAATGCATACTTTTTATGCATTGCAGTGATTTAAAAGGAATAGAGCGTAGAAAGGAATATATAATATGCTCTTTAGCACGGATATGCAATATGCACGGAAAGTAATAATTATCTAAAATGTATTGCAATGCCTAAAATATATTGATTCAATGCATACTTTTTATGCATTGCAGTGATTTAAAAGGAATAAAGCGTACACACTTAAATTCGATTTTGCTGTTCGGTAAAAAAATTGACGAAACATTTCGGTAAACATAACATCTTACCGATTTTTCGGTATATATAAAAAATGTTACCGTAATTTTGTAACACTTTACCGAACGATCTGTAATGTTGAATTTTATTTACCGTATACGGTAGAAAAAAATACAATCCATACGGTAAAAACAAACAATCACTGAATACGGTAAGAACTTTACCGAACAAAACGTAAAACGAACTCTGAATAACCGAAGCCCGGTAGAGTATTATTAACTGTCAAACTGTCAGCCATTTTCTTTGAAGCCTCGTGGTTCCAGTGATCGGTTGTCCAGAAGGTGGTTTGGATATTAATTAATTTTAATTATTCCATGTATGTATGTAGAAAATAAACCAGTGTTAATTAGAGCTTTCATCCGGCTAGCTATAAATATTTCAAATGTGCTGATTACACGCTAAACAATCAATAGGTTCGATGTAAAAAGGGATTATTATTCTAAATGATACACATGCAAAATATATTTGCAGCATTGTATCCATCTACAGGTAGAAGTTGTACTGACCAGCATCCGATGCAGTCGACACGCATCGTTCGTAGTATTTCGTTGACTGCGCCATATGCTGGAAAGACCTCACAGTCCCGGTCGGAATAACAACAAATATAGTTTTGTTTAATATATTCAATTAACCAATAACATCCGAATAGTTTGGTGTTTAACGATAAAAACAAAAACAAAATACCGAACGGTTCAGTACCAGACTACACAAATTACCGAACTGTACGGTAATTTTTGACAGATCATCAAATCTTCCATTACCGAAGTGTACGGTAGTTTTTGACAGTTCATCAAAAAATTTTAGTACCGAACGTTCGGTAATTGATTTAATTACCGAACAGATTACCGAACGTTCAGCTGTTGAAAGTTCGGTAAAAAATTACCGAATACTGTAAAATTTTCTAAGTGTGTAGAAGGTAATAAATAATATGCTTTTCAGCATTTTCGATTTTCTCCGTGTACGTTAGTGGTGACTGTATTGGCAAACAAAAAGCTCACTCCAGTGCAACCAGCAGACGCAGTACGATGGAAAGATAAGTACCCTTAAACCATAAGTTGCAAAGATAATTGTAAATCTTCTCTATGTCTTACTATATTGTTTCTTTTTTCCTTAAAAAACAATCAAAATCATTGAAAGTGTATGCTTTTTTTCGTAATTTACTCTAAAAAGAGTATGTTTATGTTTTGATCCAAGATTTTATTCCTAGCATATGCATGTTTGAACTACTCATCGCTAGATGTAGTGGCAGACATGCATTGCAGGATGCCTGACTGTAAGGAAAAACCTTCTGGGTGTGTTTGTTTTCAATGGTCGTGTTTTGAAAAAAAAATAATCAAGCGTGACTGATGTGCATACACAGAAAAGAATCTTGTAGTAAAAACTACCATTTTACCCGACTACACGGAGAAAAAAATAAAGTCATATCAATAATATTCCGGTCCCGATCAAGCATATTTGTGCATTGACTTTTATATAATAATTTTTTGAGATTGTTTCACGCATAATACAATAGATCGAAGAATAATGGAAGCTTCAATTAAACAGAATTGATGATCTAATTAGAGCATGAAATAGGGTTGAATCAACCATATTATGCTAACATCAACAATATTCATTGTTGATGATTTGACAGCTCTCTGATAAATTCAATAATGTTTATGTTTAATTTGACCTTATTTTGAGGGTTGAACTAATGGTATCGGATGGTTGGTTTAAGCATACACAGAGATTCGTTCAAATGATGTTATGGTTGGTTCCAAAAATCAAAAAAATCGTTAAATTTACGATAAAAGTTCCAATAATGGTGGTATTTTAGTGCAATATGATCTAATTGGAACATTTTGCACTAAAATACCACCATTATAAGAACGTTTGCTGTCCACTCCTATGGTCGCATGTTGATAAGAATGATTTTTTCAATTTTCCAACATTTTAATTAATTACGTGCTTCGTGCAATACAATCAAACATGATTACTTTAAATGTATTTGAACATATAACAAGTTTATTGACTATTTGTACATTTATATCGCTCCTATGATAACACCGTTTAGCAGATTACCGAGCGCAACTCTCGGTGGATCAGATGTCTGAATATTTCTGCCTTTCAGCGGCGAGGATACTGGTGGTAATCCCTACGGAGTAAATTGCGTATTACTTACTATTTTTCGAAATGAAAATGATGAGCAAATTACCAGAGACCGACGCCAGTCATTCAATCCTCGAATGCACTTGGTTCGGTCTGCTATTCGCGGTGGAGGAAGAAGTGCTTTGACTTCTTCACGCTCGATTAATTGTAGCGCATCAATGTCGTACCCGTTAGCTGAAATCAAAATTCATTAAAACTACTTTAAAGAATAGTTACAATTTGCTTACATACCTACAAACTCTTCGATGCCCGCCGCGGATAATCCAAACGATTTCAATAATTCTACCACTTCTTCGTCAACATAAAACTCTTCAACCGTCGTCCAAGTCAACCGAGTGATCTGCCACCGCCATGATATTTTTTTTCCTTCGCTTTGTCGTTGAGTGCGGATGGCAGCCTCGAGGCTCAGTAGAGCTGCTATATGCCCTATTTAACCTTCCAGTATGAGTGATTCAACGATAAACACGGATTCAAATAATGACATGTATGCTTGATTTAAGCATTTAATGGTTGATGTTCAATAACGTTGATTCAAATGAAATATATGCTTGATGTAAACATCAAATCATTTTCAAACAACCATTTAAATTAACTATGTCAAGAATATCTCCGAAGCTTGGGATAACTATGGCAAAAGTTATATCAATCATGCATTATTTCTGTCCGTGTATGCCTATTTTCAAAACTACCATGAAATTTCAGTCAAATTTACTACGTTTATGGTACAACCTACAACATTTGTGGTATATTTGACAGACCTAATATTGACGTTAACCGTACCATGGTTGATCTGATCGCAGACGTGGTAAAATCTAACACATTTATAGTCAGATGAAAATTGTTGGTGTTTGCGCTTAATTTAACCCTCGAAATGGTACTCGCAAAAAAAAAAACCGCAGTAGAAACTACTATTTCGAGGTTTAAATGAAGCGCAAACACCAACAATTTTCACCTTGACTATAAATGCGTTTCACGCAGAGAAAAATTACCTTTTTGAATTAAAAAAAAATATTAAAATGTTTTTTATCTTGAAATATTTTTATTTTTGAACTCAATACTTTTTTTTTAGCTTCAACAATTCTGGTTGTTGTTTCTAATAACAAATTTTAAGAAAAAGTAAATTGCAGATTCAACAAGCTATGTTTTTGAGTTCAAAAATAATTTCAATCAATTTAAAAAAAAAATTGTTAATTTTAAAAAACAACTCCTTGACAAATACCGTCTTACAGTTGTCAGTGTATGTGTATATTTTCAGTATTTGCGCATGCGCAGTTTCACTGCCTCAATTTCTACGCTTAATTCGAAAAACAAAATGGACTCGCCGGTGGAAATACTATTTGAGGAGGTTGAGGAAGTTGACGACGCGCTAGTCGATTTTTGGTTAGTTTTGGACTTTCTGAGCAATCCGTGAATTGCTTTCTTGTTAAGAAACTGAGAATTTGTAATGAAATGCGTTTTATAATGATTATTTTGGCCCTCTTATATTCATCCTCTTCATCAACGATCTGTGCGAAGGTCTCAACTCCGGTTAATTGCTCTATGCGGATGACTTGAAGCTGTTCCGTGTCATTAAATCGCTTGTAGATTACTGTGCTTTACAAGCCATTTTAGAACATATGTCTAGATGGTGTGATTTAAACGGAATGCAGATGAATACGGCTAAGTACAGAGTATTCACTTTCGCTCGTTGTCATTCCACTGTCACGTTCGACTACGGCTTAAACGACATATCACTGGAGAGGGTCACGTCGATCAACGACCTAGGAGTCAAAATTGATCGGAAGCTTCATTTCAACGAGCACATCTCCGCAACAACCGTGAAATCAAACGCAATGCTCGGTTTCTTAAAGCGTAACACCGCCCACTTCGATGATGTGCATGCACTTAAGTCGCTGTATTGTGCTTTAGTTCGTAGCGTGCTGGAATACGGAGTGCAAATCTGGGCTGCGTACCACGCCGTTCATATTGCACGCATCGAAAAAGTCCAGAAGCGGTTCATTCGATACGCTCTACGCCGCCTTCCCTGGAACGATCCTATCAATCTGCCGCCATATGAAGATCGATGTGCGCTGCTAAATATTCCGCCGTTATCGAGTCGCCGAGTGATGCTTCAACGGCTGTTTGTCTTCGACGTGGTCATGTGCAACATCGTTTGTAGCGGCATTCTTGAGAATGTTCGGTTTTCTGGCCACCGTACTCTTTATGAACGAAATAACCCGTTAGATTCATGTTGTAGGTTGTTCAATCAAGTGTGTGACTCTTTTGATTTTAACATAAGTAAATTAGTATATAAGAATAGAATTAAAACATTTTTGTGATCAGTCTGTGCGATGTCCTTGTCGAAGATGTTGTGTTTTTAATAAATAAATAAATAAATAAAATAATTCGTCCATTTGGATAAATTTACCGATAACTTGTTTCAGATGCTGAATTTATGAATATGGTGAACGATAAAACAGTAGCTTTTAATTCTACAACTTGGTCTACAGTCCATTAAATACATTATGAGACAAGTTCATGAAAATAACCAATAATTTCATTATACGTGATTTTCTGAAAATCAGCTTCTGGAGCGAGTGTTGCATTGTGTCGAAATGACTATTTACAGCACTGTTGAATATCGCTTGGAACAAAGTAATTTCTAGAGAAAGTATTCAGCGCGGGTAAAATTCATTCCGTGAAACAAATTTCAGGAGCGTTTCACCTTGGTAAAACTTGTGTAATTTCTCCTGATGCCACCCCAGACGACTGCCGTGGATTAACACAGCAGAAATAAAAATTAAAATCGTATCTAACAAATTCACAACAACGATATAAAAGTATTTACAAAGTGTTATTTACACAGTCATGACTATTAAAGTATGTTGTTCATTCCGCATCAAACGCTGAAGAGCTTCGGTTCAGTTTTTTTTTCGCACTCCGCACTACCTCTTGTGTTTTATTCCACCCGTCATAAACCACGCGGTGCATAAAATTAGTGCACTGTTTGAACCGCCGATATCCAGCCGAGCGTTCCTTTAGGGAAGCAGACCTTCCCGGCCGAGTCCGACCGATGATCTGTCCAGTCAGTACCATCGTCAAACACCCGAGGGAAAAAGTGAAACCCCATAAGCATCATCGCAGCAGGGAAGGTCATCGCTCCATCCACTGCCGGTCAGCAAGCGGTGCTTTGTTTGCGAACAACAGCAAAAGGTGCCATACCGGCAAAGGCGCAGCGTAAGGGCAAGTAGCACAGTCACAGTCTCCTTTATTGTTGCCTCATCTGTTAGTGTTTTTTGTGTATCTCTTTCCCATATAGTGAATCGTTCTGCATAGGGTGGTTCAAAAAATGCCCCTGTGGGCAAGAAGCGCACTGGTAACGTGAGACGTTCCATACAAGAACGCTCCAAGCAGACGTATGCAGAAATGTTAAAGTCACAAACGTCTGCATCAGCCGCTCAAAATGAAAATCCTTTTTTGATTTTGCCTTCCGACGAACTGGACTCTAACGTAGCCGATGAAAGTGGATTTCCGGAGGTACACGCCCCCGGTAAAAGAAAACCTACTAGTTCTCCGGGTGTGCGCCGGAAAAAAATAAAATCTACTCCTAAAAGCTTGCAAAAAATTGAGGTAGCGGGGGTCAATTAAAAAACCGAATAAACCGGTAATAGCTGATGCATCCGTTCCTAGCTGTAGCTATACCAACCTGCCGCTACCTAATAACAGTAACCAAAAGAGGTTGCCAAAACCAAAAACTACGTCTTCTCGCAATTCTAAGAATATCCCGTCCATGCGAGGTAAGATTAATTTTAGGGACATTGTGGATAACATTTGAAATGCTCTTGGCCTTTCGGATGCTTCACCGCTCCGAGGAATTATTGACCTGCTTATTCCTATAGTTGGAAACTACTTCAAGCAATTGACTGTATCATGGCCCCTTATTGGTGAATTCATATCTTTCGATGAATAATTCGTCGAGTGAGGATCAAGATATGATCACCGCATTACAATGGAACTGCCGCAGTCTTATAAATTAGACTAAATTAGACTCGTTCAAGTATTTGATTCACAATTCTGATTGTGATATATTTGCTCTCTGTGAAACGTGGCTTTCTTCTGAAGATGAACTAAACTTCCACGATTTTAACATTATTCACCTGGATCGGGATGATTCATATGGTGGCGTACTTTTGGGGATCAAAAAGTGCTACCCCTTCTATAAAATCTCACTCCCAATAATCTCAGGCATTGAAATCGTCGCTTGCACAATAAACGTAAAGAATAAAAATCTTTGCATAGCTTCCGTCTATGTCCCTCCAAGGGCATCAATAAACCGCAGTCAACTTTGGAGTTCAACTACATTACTTCCATCCCTAGTTCTTATTCTGGGCGATCTGAACTCTCACGGTACTGCTTGAGGCAAACAATACGATTACAACAGAGCGGGTATTTTCTATTACTTATGCGATGATTTCAACTTGACCATATTGAACACTGGGGAAGCGACACGAATAGCAAAACCTCCTGCCAGGGAGAGTCGACTTGACATATCTTTGTGCTCTAATTCGCTATCATTAGATTGTCTTTGGAAGGTAATCAATGATCCCCATGGTAGTGATCACTTACCAATAATTATCTCAATCACAAATAGTTTTCAAAAAACAGACCAGTCAATCCATGTTCCTTATGACCTCACGAGGCATATCGATTGGCAACATTTTGCATCGGCGGTAACCCTTGGTATTGATCCTACCGATCCTCTTCCACCATTAGAAGTGTATCGTTTCCTTTCCGAACTGATGTACAAAAGTGCATTAGAAGCTCAGCAACGACGTGTTCCAAGTGCATCCCTGAATAGAAGCCCCGCCACCCCTAGGTGGGATGACGAATGCACTATGTTGTATCTTGAGAAATCCGATGCGTTTAAAGATTATCGTAGACATGAAACATGTGAGCTTTTTGATAAGTACCTCAAGCTTGAAAAAAAAGCTCAAAAACTTACTCAAAGCAAAGAAACGCAATTACTGGCGTTCGTTTGTAGAGGGACTATCTAGAGAAACCTCGATGACAACGCTTTGGAGAAAGGCTCGCTACATGCAAAACCGCTCATCCTCCAATGAGAGTGAAGAATACTCCATGCAGTGGATATTCGACTTCGCTAAATAGGTTTGCCCAGACTCTGTCCCAACACAACCGAATTTACGGGATACTACCCGAAATAACGGTTCTCTGGACGAACCATTTACAATGTTCGAATTTTCAATGGCACTACTTTCATCGAATAACTCTGCTTCGGGAAGCGATATGATTAAATTCAACCTTCTAAAACATCTCCCCAATATCGCTAAAAGACGATTACTTAACCTGTATAACACTCTCATGGAATTAAATATAGTTCCACCCATATGGAGGCAGGTTAAAGTAATAGCTATTCAAAAGCCTGGGAAACCAGCGTCTGATTACAATTCTTACCGTCCGATCTCTATGCTATTATGTTTAAGGAAATTGTTAGAAAAAATGATCCTATCAAGACTTGACCGTTGGGTTGAATCAAACAACCTGCTATCAAATACGCAATTTGGTTTCCGAAAGAGTAAAGGAACACAGATAGTCTGCACAGTAGTGGTTTACCAGGAATTTTAAATAACTTTTTGTATAATTTACTGTCAGAAAAACAAATGACCTTCAATCTAGGCCAACTGACAACTTCCAGAATTAGCTACATGGGCTTATCCCAAGGCTCACGTTTAAGTCCCTTGCTTTATAATTTTTATGTTAATGATATTGATAACTGCTTGGAAAATAGAAGCGGTTCCCTGCCCAACTGCGTCTCACGCTGTTGGGAAGAGACATTACCCCATGTTTGACCTTCAAATACCTTGGAGTCATTTTTTATTCGAAATGCACTTGGAGTACTCACATTGCGTATTTGAAACAGAAATGTGAACAAAGGATCAATTTTCTAAGATCAATTTCCGGGACATGGTAGGGTGCTCACACGGAAGACCTCATTAAACTCTATAAAACAACTATTCTTTCAGTTCTCGAATATGGCTCTTTTTGCTTCCTCTCGGCAGAAACAGCCACCTACTCAAATTGGAACGCATTCAATATTGTTGTTTGCGTATTGCCCTTGGCTGTATGCATTCAACGCACAATATGAGCCTGGAGGTGCTGGCAGGAGTAAAACCCTTATTGAACCGCTTCTGGGAGCTCTCATCTAGAATACTGATCAAATGTGGAATCAGTAACAACCTTGTGATTGAAAACTTCGAAGAAATTCTCAAATTGAGTACCCAGTTTATTTATTTATTTATTTCGTCAAGCAATGTAGACTACATACAATGGTTACAATGTTCTACTTACATACTATACATTATTTCTGTTGTCTTTTAGACGAGATTTTACTTGTTCTTTAGACATAGTGATGCCGATGATTTCGCAATGTAAGTTATACTGGCGCATCATTCGATTAATGGGGCCATTTTTTGCATAATTTGTTCTGTATGACTTTTCTAAGAATAATTCCCTTGTTCTAAGATGCCGACTGGGACTATAAAAATTCAATTGCGAGAGTAGTTCTTCTGATTGACGTAGAAAAGCATTGCAAATTCGCGGCGTTCCTTATGTGCCTTAAAATTGATAAGCATGCAGCGTGCTTCATAAGATGGCAGTGGAAATACAGTCCAATTCAATTTCCTTAGGGCATATAAAAGAAATTGCTTTTGGACGGATTCTATGCGTTCGTCGTGTATGGCACAGTACGGGTTCCATACTAGACTGCAGTATTCCAGAATTGGCCTTAATATGTAATGATAATAATTTGGTGTTTGTTATTTATTTTTTTGTTAAAGGGTGTCCACGATGAAATTGCCACACTATGAAATTGCTCTAACTTTTTAACCGTTGGGTAGAATTTAATGAAAATTTGGGTGGATTTAGTTCATAGTGCATTATTTACATCCTGCAAGTTTTAAAGTCCTGTGATCAAAAATCGCGGAAATGGAGTCGAAAGAACAGCTCGTGCGTGATAAAATCTTGCGCATTCATCACGAGAACAAGGATCTCTCGCATAAAACGTTGGGAATCGCGAATTTCACGGTGTCGCGAGTGATTAAGCGGTTCGAGGAACGGTTGACCACCGATCGGAAGCCCAGAAGTGAAGGAAAAAGTATTCCGTACAACACCAAAAATCACAACCGCGTAGTTGGGGCCTTCAACCGAAATCCGAACGCCTCCGTTCGGGATGTGGCTAAGAAGCTGCACCTAAGCCGAAGTTTTGTCCAGAAGGCCAAAACTAAGGCTGGGCTTCGAACGTTCAAGGTACAAAAGGCCCCTAATCGCGACGAGAAGCAGAACAAGTCCGCCAAAACCCGTGCCAGGAAGTTGTACCTCAACATGCTGACGAAAGTTGAATGCTGCATCATGGACGACGAAACATATGTGAAGGCCGACTTCAAACAGATCCCCGGCAACCTGTTTTTCACGGCCAAGGATAAGTTCAGCGTTCCGGAGCATGTCCGCACTCAGAAGATGTCCAAATTTGCGAAGAAATTCCTGGTTTGGCAAGCCATCTGCACGTGCGGGAAGCGGAGTGCACCTTTCGTGACCCAGGACACGATGAACGGACAGGTGTACATAAAAGAGTGCCTCCAGAAGCGGCTGCTTCCTCTCCTGAAGGCCCACAACGTCCCAACAATCTTCTGGCCGGATTTGGCCTCATGCCACTACTCCAAGGACGTGCTGAAGTGGTATGCGGACAATAAGGTCAATTTCGTGCCGAAAATGTTCAACCCTCCCAACACTCCGGAGCTCCACCCCATCGAGAAGTACTGGGCGATTATGAAGCAGCACCTTCTTAAACGACCTAAGGTAGTGAAGACAGTCGAGGAACTGAAGAAAGTATGGGTTTACATGCAAACAACGGTTAATTCACAGGTTGTGCAGAATCTTATGGCCGGGGTTAAGGCCAAGGTGCGGGCATTTGCGTATGGACTGTAAATAAAATACGAGTAAAATGGTAAAATGAAGTTTAATAGTTATTTCTCAATCCCTGAAAATTTGATGGCAATCGGATGAAAACTCGAATTTTGCGAATCAATTTTGTGTGTGGCAATTTCATCGTGGACACCCTTTACATATGTAATGTATAATATTTTAATAGTGTATGGATCTTGAAAATTGTGGCTGAACCTCTTAATGAACCCACATGCTATTGACTTTACTTATAATAATGTTGTAATGTTTTACAAAAGTGAGTTTAGAGTTTAGGATAATGCCTAAGTCCCTTACTATTTTGCATGTTTCTACTTTTTGGTTTCCTAAAAATATTTCCGTACGAGGTGTTTCGATTTTTCTGCTAAATGCTATTGAGTTACATTTGTTCACGTTAAGTTGAAGTAAGCTTTTGCTACACCATGTGTTGAGTAAGTTAATTTCGTTCTGGAATTCTTCTGCGTCGCTAGAATTATTTATTTCCATGAAGAGCTTCATGTCATCTGCATATATGAGTATTTGGATTTTTTTAAGTATGTAGGAAATGTCGTTTATGTACAAAATAAAAGAAGTGGGCCTAAATGTGAACCTTGGGGCACCCCCAAGGTGACAGAGATGGGTTCTGAAAGTTTATTTTGAAAACGAACAATTTCTTTGCGATGCGTTAAATATGACTGCAGGCAATTTAACAGTCCAGGTGCATTCCAATTTGTTGCTATTTGAAGAGTAATAATGGTATGTCGATTCGGTCAAATGCTTTACTGAAGTCAGTGTAAAGGACTTCTACGTGCTTGCCATTGTCCATTGCATTCAAAATAAAAGTTACAAATTCAAGAAGATTACAAGTAGTGGAGCGACTTTTGAAAAAGCCGTGTTGTTTGCTTGTAATTTCATTTTTTACTTGCTGAAAAATATTTTCATTTACGAGAGATTCAAAAAGTTTTGGGATGCAAGAGATAATGGCAATTCCACGATAGTTGCGGATGTCTGATTTCGTGCCTGATTTGAAAATCGGAACCAAATAAGAGGATTTCCAAATGTTGGGAAATGTTCCGCTCTTGAGAGACATATTAAAAAAGAGTTCTAAAAGAAAGGCAAGATCGTCTGAAAGGTTCTTTAAAAATACGGCTGCAATACCGTCTGGACCTGGTCCCTTAGAAGCATCCACGTTTTTTAGTGCTTTGAGAATTTAGTGAGGAGGTAACTGATTTACAGATATACTGTTGGAAAATTCAGGAATAAATGCAAAGAAGTCGCGATCACGGTTTTCTTCGGAGAATGTAGTGTATACTTCTTGGAAGAAATCTGCAAAAAGCTTGCAGATTTCAGAAGGATTATCACCTACATTTCCGTCAAAATGCATTCGTGGGGGAAAATTGCTATTTTTCAATTTCGTTTTTACATAATTGAAGAAATTCTTGGGGCATGATTTGACTTCAGTTTCGACTTTACGATTATATTCTTCATGTGGAGAATTAATGACCGTGTTAAGTTGGTTGCATATGTCATAATAATTTTGCAAATTTGTGCTAGAGTTTTGCTTTTTATATAATTTGTGTGCTTTTTGTTTTTTGTTCTTTAAATATTTCAAATATGGATTGAACCACACTGGTAATTTGTTGTTTTGAGTTCGCCTTCTTCTTTTCATTGGTAAAGTTTCTGAAATAAGGTACTGAATAATTGAATGAAATTTGCCTACTTCAGTGTTGACATTTCCTTCAATACTTATTATGTTCTGCCAATTTATTGTACATAGTCTACGTTTTGCTTCTTCGTAATTTGCTTTATGATATTCCAGCGCTTCCTCGAATTCCCAGTCGCTGGGGAAGGGAGTATTATGTACGAAGATTGAATATTCAATTGCTGTGTGAAATACTTCATTTTTCCATAATGGTGACAATGAAGTACTCACACAAAAGTCTTCAGTGCAGTTCGTAAATAAGAGGTCTAAAAAGGCATTCCGCTGATTCTTTATATGATTAATTTGGTGTAAGCCAAAATGTAAAAATTGCCAAAATTGTAAAGTTTCGTCTTCGCCTACGACTGGGAGTAGAATTGATTCATTTTCGATGTCAGGGATGAATTTCACATTCCGTTTATTAAAGTCACCATAAATAAGTAGTTTTACTTCTGGTTCCATATATGACGTGATAATTTCGACATTTTGAAAAAATAATTCGAAAGATTGTTTATTGGCATGTTCGGGTGGGAAATACACAGATGCAAAAATGTCTGTTTCATCAGCAATGAGTGCTTTAACCCAGACATGCTCAAATTCTTTGTGCTTGATAGTTTTTAGTTCTTGAGAAGTAAAATCTGCATTGATGGCAATGAGAACTCCACCTCCAGATTTTTTATTGCTATGATGCAAATTACGGTCATGCCGGAATACATTAAATTTATTTCCAAAAATTTCTTCGCTTTTTACGCTTTCATCCCAGCTTGTTTCGGTTGCCAGAATAACGTAGAAAGAAGAAGCTAGAAGTTTTGTTGAATTTATTTCATTTTGGCTGGGCTTTTCATGCGATTGAAGTTTTGGCAATATACCAAAATTTCAGTCGCATTCTGTTGGGAAGGCGAAGACAGTTTTGGAGGATTAGTCATAATTACAATACTATTAAATGATACTTCTTCCAAAGGGCGCGTTAGTGTTTCCGAAAATTTGGTGTGGGTGAATTGTTGTTTTTTACTTTTTCTGATGCGTTTGGCTTTTCCAGCAGCTTTTTCCTGTAGCCTACGAGCCCGCTGTTTGGCGTCTAAATATTCATAAATTGACAAACCTAAAACGTACAATCGTTGGGATTGAACTATTCATTCACCTGACCCTATTTTGCAAAATGTAACCCTTATTTTGCAAATGTCCCGAAGAGAATCCGAGAGTGAAATAAAATATAATACACAAAAATTGGTAAAGAAAGGATTATGAGAGTGTGCACAATGAGGATAAGACACATAGGCGATAGTAAGTTTATTTTTGGAGAAAGCACGAGAAAGTTACATTGTCAGGTTGCATATCATATAACTTACTTTTCTAAATCATCCCTCGCTCGCATAATGGTTTGGCCATATCTTGTAATGAAGTCGATGAGGATGTCCTCCGGTTGTTCTTCCAAGTTGTTTTCGAATTGTTCATAGCTGGAAAATAAAAATACATATCAATTCATTATTTAAGGTTCAACACATGTTAACAACCCAAGTAACACCAGAAACATCTTCTTTGACAAGAATATAAGAAGTTTGTTGTAAAACAGTCATGACGATGAAAAACCAAACATGTCTGGTCTTGAAAAAGTTTTGAGGGTGTTTTTCCACACATATTCGGTTCAAACGTGGTACCAGAACAGCGAACACATTTTTGTTCTATTTTTGTTCGATCAACTTAAATTTTACTTCTTGAAAACATCGGTGACTGTTTGTCATCTTCCACTACGAACTATCTTTACTCACTTTTGAGTATCCATACTTTTGACTGATTTGAGTCAAACGTACTTCATTTTGGATTGTTTGGAAATAGCGTGTATGCTAGATATTTGTAAATATGTTGATAGGTTGCATTGAAGATGACTTTTAAACATGTTTTTAACATCCTCATGCAATAGTGAAATTATTCAGAACAGATTTTGAATCCAATACAGTGACGGCTGAAAATATGTTTATTTGAAATACTGGAATAAAAAAAACACCACCTAATTGTAACATTGCGATGCCACTCACTGATTCAAATAGAAGTCAAATTGGGCATAGGGGTTTATTCAAATGTAACATAAGGCAACTGTTTGGGAGATTGTTTAGTATTTCTTATAAATTGTTACGGTAAATATGTGGGGGAGTCTCTTGAGGTGTAGCTACGCACAACATCATAGAAAAATTGTATTTGTATTTTCATTCATTTCATACTGACATTACTCGGTTCAATTTCACAACAAAAAACGCAGAAAAGAAAAACGGAGCATTTGAAAATCAAATGTGTTACTTATGTTTTTACCCGTACTGTAGTACTGTAGACTTGGAAAATCGCCATGTTGGTTTTTGTGAATACCATAATGAAATCTCACTAAAATTCAATAATTTATTCGGTGTACCTTCTACGTTTTATAATCCAATCAATGGCGCATGAAATTACGGAACGTAAAACGGAAAGTTGCACTGCTAACCTTGAGCCGCATATACAATTTTGATACAACTTCCATGCGTAAAGCACTTTTAATTTTCTATTTGAAAAAGTTATAAACAATCATCTTTAACGCGTAAAATACCATTAGCTACGATATCGTTTCGTCATTAAATAATCTTGTTTATATTTTTTTTTCTTTGTTCATACCGTGCTTGCTTTGACATAACATATCATTATGTTATAAGCACGCTGTTGGAAGCATCCATAGAACATAATATTTGTCTGATGGATGTTCTACAAAACATCTGGTATGACCTAAAAGATGTTCGAAAATGCCACATTTATTGCGCTTTTTCGGTTAGATGCGTATATGAAATTAAGTTATTGACGTTAGAAAAAAAAAACATTAGCTTGGTCTAAAACGTGTATTATTAACATGAATATAACAAGTGGTGTTACTTGGGAACCCAACCTTTCCTCCCCTAACTATCCTTAGACTAGTCATCGCGAGAGTGTCAAGCGTGATATCGAGATCAAAGCCAGTAACATCCTGATCATGGCATACTGGTCAGTTACACTACAGCATGAAAGTAGGGTGACACGTTCTTGTAATGGCGAGTGAGCTGATGTTACGGCTGCCTTTGTCGCGGTTAGAACTTGGCAGGTCTCCGGATATGTTCGAAACTTGTTACCTTAAGTGATGCTTTGTATTCTCAGATGCAATACATATGACTTATGCCGATCTCGCTCCAGCCCCTTGAAGGACCATGTGAACCCTTTCATTGTTCTCACAGCTAATTTCAGACAGAAGACTATCTACAACGAGTAGATATAGCGTTCCGAAAGGGAGACCCAACAAAATTGAGACGGCGAAGAAAAACCTAAAACGCAAAAAACATAATCTTCGATGGATGAACTATGAAAAGGGAGGAGTGTAACTGTACGTTTTTTTCCGGCAAGTTTTGTAATAAGAGACCCCACGAACTCGGGCTTATGGTCTTATGTCGCATGATTTTGTTTCATATATATTTTTTTGGTATGGATCATGTCTTGGAGAAAAAATGCAACATTGTTCGTGGGCAAAAATGCAACCCATCAATTTGCTTCCAAATTCGATGTCTGCGTGAGATTTTCCATAGTATTAGTTGACGAGTGTGAGACTGGAGTCCGATTATGGCTTGTAGAAAGTATTAAATTATTATTTAATAGAAAGTCTAATGAAGTCTAATGCATATGTTAGCGACGAATCTTAGTGTAATCCGTTGTTCGCACACACTAACATGGCTTATTTTATTATGTACATAGAACGCTTTGTGGATCAAGATGGGCAAACTTGCTTTTTGCGTTACATGCGGTTTTCTCACGATATGATTGTAAAAATTGCATTATTAGAATGGCGCATTTTTTTTTTGACACCTTTTCAACTTTTGGGTGAATTAAGTAATCACAAGCGACTTACATTTGATCTTGCTATTAAGTGGAGCTGCATCCAAGCCAAGGGTTTGAAGGGATGGTGGCTACCATACATACATGCAGAAAATACATTAGACAATCACAAGGGGCTTTGCGGAAAATATGTACA
This sequence comes from Aedes koreicus, assembly GCA_024533555.2. Classification (NCBI taxonomy): domain Eukaryota; kingdom Metazoa; phylum Arthropoda; class Insecta; order Diptera; family Culicidae; genus Aedes; species Aedes koreicus. The sequence goes on from JAHHFK020001201.1 coordinate 115,705, forward strand.
GCGTACAGTCACCTGATTAGAAAAATGGAAAGATTTTGAATAAAAAAATACTTTGGATAAAACTGGGAGATTTATAGAAAAGAACCAGTCTATTTCTGTGGATTAGTTTTATAACACTAATAACTGTGTATATGGGTGTGAGCTTTTGTATGGGTCTTTCCCGTAAAGTTCTGCTGCTACCTTGAAAATTTGAAATGGTGACTGGCTACAATCAGATTCATCGAAAACATATTCATTTGTCTTTATCGCTGTACCGCTTAGTGATAGTCGAAGCAGCTGTAGGGTCTTTATTTAATTAGCATCATCTTTTCAATAAGGATGAGTGATTATCACGAAGAGCTTCAACGCTATTGGCCACGGTTGGATTTCGCCATTAACCTTCCTCGGGTATTAAAAAAAACTGGCACATAAGGCACTAGGGTAAATATTGACCCGGATTTCAACCCTTTCCAGAATTATGAAATTTCAACCTAGACCCAATATTTATACTTCATTTGAAAGCTTATGGTCAATAATGCATTGGTGGTGGAAAAACTTGGTTCCAATAATATTGGCCGCTGGGAATCTGCTGCAAAGTGAAGGCGATTTTGATTTCGATATGTGAACAGCATTGCATACAAAACATTATAACATTAGATAGACAGCAGCGCCATCACTGCGGCAAAATCTGGAACTAATCTGATAATGTTAAATGACTACATTTTATATTCCAAACAACTTTGATCAAAACGGCAACTCTCTAGAGCTTCATTTGGCATAGATATACTGCAGAGCCATTTCTGCAGCACGATTTGGAACTAATCTGATAATATCAAAAGACGATTCGTTACGCACTGAGAAACATTGCAGAAGACAGTAACTTTCTACAATGAGTCTTGAATGTTTTATATGCCTTTCTGTTAACATAGCCAGGGTAAAACTTCCTTCCCTTTGTAGCAGATTCCCGAGGGACAATGTTTTCGGAACCAGTTTTTTTTGTTTCAAAACATTTTTGAAACCAGAACCTATCAACTAGTGCATAAACATTAACTCTGAATTAAAATTTCGAAAGTCTACGAAGGGTTGAGATCCAGGTCAATACTGACCCTCAAGTCTTATGCGCCATTTTTTTTTTGTACAACCACCTTAAACTGATTCTAAAAAAAATATTTTTATGCAAAAATGAAAAATCCGTAAAATATTAAAAGTTAGAAAATTCATTTCAAAATAAGAAATAAGAAAGATAGCGTACATTTGAGTTGCGTGAGTTGAGATCCCATGGTAATTATGTAAGCTTACTTGCAAAAACATTCTACGCCCTTGCGAGCGGGCTTCCAGCAGTTAACCGGAACATTCGCCATGGCGGACGAAAACATGCGTGTAGGCATGTTTTTGAGTTTTTTATTCGTTTTATTTATCAATTCCTCCTCAGTTTTTGCGACAAAATTGTTGGAGTAGATCTTACGCTTCAGGTTGGCCCAGAAATTCTCGATGGGACGCAGCTGGGGGAAATTGGGCGAGTTCACCAAATGGGGTACCACATCGATATTCAACCGCTCCATCTCCTCCAACGATCGCTTCGAGTAGTGGGCCGACTCCAGTCCGGCCAGAACACCACGCCTTCACCCTTATGGTATTTCTTGATGAGCGACGCAACTTCCGGCAGGCATTTTGTACTATAAATTTCCCCGTTCACGGCCAGTCTGGAGCGAAAGAAGAGCGGCTTTGACATCCCCTTCTCGCTGATTGTCAGCCACAGCAGCACCTTCTTGGGTAACTTGGTGTGTGAAATGAACTTCACCTCGGAGCTCACTTCCTTCGTGGGGGAAGTAAAATACGAAGTGCCCTGCCAGTCGTTGCCATCCAGGGTGAGATAGGTCTCGTCGTCCATCACCACCGCCACGTCGCGATTCGCCGGGAAAATCGAGTTGACCATCTTAATCAGCCGCTGCCGCTGCGTCCTTGCCTGCAGCTCCGAAACCAGTGGACGCGACGTCCACTTCCTGACAAGTATGTTCATGTTCACCAGGTACTTTTGCACTGTTTGAATCGACCTCCCGACCAAGCGCACGCAGCGAGGTAGCCACTTTTCCCTCGGTCTTCCTCTTCAGCATCCTTTGGAGCTTCTCGTCGCTCAGGGTCGTCGGCATCCAGGGACCGGACTTTCTTTCGATGCTCTGATTGTTGTCTAATAGTGCCAAGAAGTCGTAGATGCCGGAACGGGCGTATCCGGTGTCCACAAAGTGCCGCACGATGTCCGTTTTTGACGCGGTGGGGTGCCGTTCTTTGAACGCGCACACTTCTGAACGGAGTTGCTTCACTGTTTTTGCCATAACGGTTAGAGTTCGACTGCTAGAGCTGTCAAATTTTGTCCGCTGACTCATGGGTTACTATGATTGATGCTGCATGGGAAGTTTCTTCAGTGCGGGTGAAGGTAAACCGATGAAAAATCGGCATTTTTGTCTATTTTTTTAAAATGCAAACGTTATAAAGAGAACACTTGACAGCGGAATTCCATCAGTAGCCAATAGCGTTGCGGCATTCTGTGGTATTATCTCACCTATATTGAAAAGTTATTGACGGTTGAACAACGACCCAACGGTTGCTGCGACTGTCGAGACCTTAAGCACACAGCGATAAATTTGTGTCGAGGAATCTGTGTCTACCGCTTGCACACACTTGCATGGCTTCGTTTATACCATAATTTTTTTTTGTGGATCATGATGGGCAAAATTTCCTTTTCTGAATGATAAAGGGTAAATGCACCCTTTTTTTGGGGAAATGCTCCTTAAACTTTGAAAACATGCTCCTTAGATGCGTTTGCCCGGTACAATGCAATCGGAGGTATTAACGTTCTGGTTAGCGCTTGCCTGGTGTTTTGACGGGTCTTTAGTTTCTTCAAGATTGTATAGTTTTGACGGGTTTTAAGTTTCCGAATTTAAGAGTCGTCAAAACAAAATTTAGACCCGTCAAAACGAAATTAAGACTCTTCAACATGAAATTAAGACTCATCAAAATGAAATTTAAACCCGTCAAAACTACCTCGAATATTGAGGAGCGAAGCTCCGCTATACAATCTTGAAGAAACTTAAGACCCGTCAAAACAACCGGCAAGCGCTAACCAGAAGGTAAATACCTCCGATTGCATTATACCGGGCAAACGCATCTAAGGAGCATTTATCCAAAGTTTAAGGAGCATTTCCCCAAACAAAAGGGTGCATTTACCCTGCTGCCTTATCTGAATCATGCGGTTTTCTCAAAATATGATTAGAAAAACTAAAATCAAGAGGGCGCATGTATGTATTAGGTTGCAGTTGACTTAAGTGTAAATTTTTGGCTGATTGAATTCCACCAACAGGGGGGGTATCTCATCAAATCTTCCAGTTTGCATCTAAGCATCTAGCTATGAGGTACCAGCCCAGGCAACACACAAGTTTTATAACGGTTGAAAATACTTTTATTTGACTAGATTTGGTTATATAGCTTACTCAACATAAAATCATGAAGATATGTTACTCGGGAGGTGGGTCTCCACCGGATGAGCAGATTGGAGCATGAAATAATTGGGAATAGGACCAAGTCTCCGCTGGGTGGTGCTAAATCGATTATCTTGGACATCAATGGAAGCAAAGTTGCCAGAAGGCACGAAATGCATCTACGGACTCTTATTTTTACCAGGTCCCTTAATCCTAGTTTTGGATGGATTAGCGTGGACTGTTCTTTTTATTGTATTTTTTGACTATTAAATAACATACAACCAAATGTTTTGTTCTGTAAATTTTAAATCTCAATCTCAATTTCAGTGAGCGAGATAATGCGCTATAACCTTGGCAAATTATTGCCAGACTTTTGGTCCAAATTCCAAAAGTCCATCCACAGGCAAAGGGAGCATAAACTAATATTTCTTGCATCTATGCTCCCAACGATAAAATACAAATTTTCCCATTATTTAACTCTATATGGAAGTGTTTGGTACGGGAGGTCCACGCTTTCTTCCTTCCCTTGATTCTAAGTAGTAGAGCGATTGCAGACACTTTCTGGAATCGCTATATTTCTTCGAGTCCTCTCTGAGGCACATGCTACGCAGTTGGCCTGGCCGGTGATAAGAAAAATGATGCATTCAAGAAGTCGTCATTTTCCAGGATGCTTTCAAGAATTGGCTGCGTTAGTGTGAGATAAGATTAAATTAGATTAGATTAGATTGAATTTCACCAACAGAGCGCTTATGATGCTTGTCTATTAAGAACCCAATTATTACTTGATGCCATGGGATGTTGCGTGTCAATTTAAACCAGATATCGCCTGGATGTTGTATGAATGAATGCAAACAATTGCGTTGTTTTCACTTGCTTTGGCTTGCTTCCGCGTCTGTTAAAAAGCATTATTTTTTTTTTTTGGGGTTTTAAAATTTTTTTTTTCTTTGTGGGGTGGGGGGTGGGCACACACGTTTTTTTTTTTTTTTTTGGGGGGTGGAAACAAAAAAAAAAAACAAAAGATATAAAAAATAATTCTTGTGGAAAAAAAAATATTTATTAATTAAAAAATTTTGAAGGTTCAAAAAAAAAAAAAAAAAATATTTTTTTTTTTTTTTTCTTTTTTTTTATTTTTTTTATCTCCGGGCTGGTTCATCTCCCGTCGTAGTCAATCAAACACCTTTTTGGCTATTTTTGTAGCTTGTTCAGGGTGAGATTTGAACTCGTGACTTTGGCGTGAGAGGAATGGATGTTGAAAAAAACGAGTCCTTTTTTGAGTTATCTGACGCACATAAATGGAATGCTAGATTTGGCATAAGTTCATGGGATATTTCATGTCAATTATAACCAGACGTCGCTTTAGTCAGGTCTGTTGTATGAAAGATTGCAATTAATTTCGTAGTTTAAGCTTGCTTTGGCTTGCAATTCAAAGATGGGAAATTTTACGTGTCTGTTAAATTTCCTTATTTTTTCTGCGCATTTTCAACATTTTTGACGTAGGACTTCGTCTCTCTTTTCTATTCCTGTATAGGGGCGCCGTTCTAAAATTTCTAAAATCGCAAGCGTTACGCGGATTTGGAGACTTTGAACGATAATATCTCCTCTCTGGCCCACAGAAATTTTACGATAAGTATTTCATTCGCAAGGTAGAACATCAACGCTGAATCCCTGTTGCAAACTTAATTCATAATGTTTTTTTAAACTAATTAAAATGTACTTAATAGAAAAATGTCTAAACGCACAACGCTATTGGTCGAAAATGACATCATGTTTGCGCCTCGCTCTGATTGGTTCATACTGCCACAGTTACCGTGCCAGCGAATTTCAAACATGTGGGGACGACCGACCAATCATCAGTTCTCGCTGTGCATCCGTATGCAACAGACGTGTTTGCGGAGCACGTTGGTAAAAAACGCCGCCCGTGAACACAAGAAGAGCAGAATCATCCCACGTCACCTGCAGCTAGCCATCCGCAATGACGAGGAGCTGAACAAACTTTTCTCCTGTGTGACCATTTCACAGAGTGGTGTGCTGCAGCCCAAGAAGACTGAAGAAAATTTCAATCGCGAACCATGTTATCAACTAAAATCCGTCCTTTTCAGGACGATCAAATCAAGTTGCCAACTAAAGAGTATGTTTGATAGAAATTTCTCTTGAGCTCATCGAAATTTTCATTACCACGCACCGGCTCAATATGGCGTTGAAAAAGCCGCGTCTCGGAGAAAATGGCCAAATCAATCGCCCACATCATCTTCGTGGTCAAGTGGTTAGCGGCGTCGCCCGTCGTTCATTGCCATGAAGTGAGGGTTCGATTCCCGCTCCAGCCGGTGGAACTTTTTTGCAAAGCGAAAATGTCCAGTTTAATCCACTGGGTGTTAGGTTAAGTTGTTCGTTGTAATTCGCTCTATGGTCAATGTTCAATATGAACACTCTCGAGTGAAAGACGTTGCAATTGTCAATTTTTATCGTAGTATTACGTGCTGCCAAAAACTCAGGCCGTCCTGCTGCCCAAGAAGACCGAGAAGAAAAATTCAATCGCGAACCATTTTCCTTCCGATAACAACTAAAACCCGGTCTTTTCCGGACGAACAAATAAATTTGCCAACTAAAGAGTATGTTTGATTGAAATTTCTCTTGAGCTCATTGAAATGTTCATTACCACGCACCGGCTTAACTTGGCGTTGCTTGAAAAGCCACGTTCTGGAGAAAATGACCAACATTTTTTATTAGTATCCGTATATAAATCTCTATTTGTCTAAATCTCAACTCTCTTGGGATAGGGTTCTGAGGCCCTGACAAGGGCCGTTTTTCTGTTGCCTGAGTAGAAAAGATGCGAATTTAACCTCCGAAACCCCTGTCGCTCTAATGAAAACTAATAATTTTATTTCCACGCTGCTGTCTGGCGTAACAACTGAGGCCCGTCCCCTTTTATAAAATTTGATTTGCATTGCCTTCGTTGAGAACCCCCTTCTTGTCATGTTATGATATATGCCATTATATAAAACAGGCCTGGCATTCCCGTTAAAACAATAAAGAAGAAGAATAGTAAACATTCGTTATTGGATCATCGACACGTTCAGACGTGTGTATTCCGCTCTCTCTCGTGCTAAAAAGCGCTTTTCCGAGATGTTCCGAGTTTTTGGCCCTGATGCTGGAAATCGAGTAGACGCTGATGTGGCGCCTGACGTGGCTGGCACGTCCGCTAGACGAGGCAAGCGGAAGAAGCCCGACGTCGACGCTGACGTAAATCATCCCTCCGTAAACAACTAAAATCTGTCCTTTTCAGGACGATCAAATCAATTTACCGATTAAAGAGTATGTTTGATTGAAATTTCTCTTGAGCTCATCGAAATGTTCATTACCACGCACCGGCTCAACATGGCGTTGCTTAAACTGCCGCGTCCCGGAGAAAATGGCCAAATCAATCGCCCACATCATCTTCGTGGTCAAGTGGTTAGCGGCGTCGCCCGTCGTTCAAGCGGTTGTTGTCACGAAGTTGAGGGTTCGATTCCCGCTCCAGCCAGTGGAACTTTTTGCCAAACGAAAATGTCTAAACTGGTCTACATGGTGTTAGGTTAAGTTCTTCGTAATTCGCTCTACACCCAAACTAAAAAAGTAAGATTGTTATACAATTTCGCTTGATTTTGTTCCATTTTTGCTATTGATCGTAAGTTGGATGAAAAATCTAACATTAGTTGTGGGCAAAACAGCAATTCGCAATGAAAAATTGAACGTGTGCATGAGATTGTTCGCAGTGATATTTAGTTGATGAGTAAGAGATGCGTGTTCGAAAGTCAGATGGCTCACCAAAATAAAATGTGCTCAACAAGATCGAGATACAGACCAGGACCGCTAGCGCGGCGGCTCTTGATGGCAACCAATTAGCGACTTTGACAAGGTAAGAATGTGGGAATAGAAACTCAACAGTTAGTTCACTTGGTGAGAAATTCAGGGTGCAGCAATGAAGCAAATGGACATATTTTCCACCAAGCTATGTGCAACCTGTCGCTAACAAACTTGCATGGCATGGCTTTGTTTATTTCATAAAACGCTTTGTCGATTATCAGTGAAGGGTCACCCACAATAGATACGTTTGCGTTCCGTTGACGTAAATTTGACAGAAAACCTATGGGAAAACTGTCAAATTCACGCAAACGCATCCGCAACGTATCAATTGTGGGCCACCCATGAGAACAAACATAGAACACTTGACGGCGGCAATACAACAGTGGCCAATAGCGTTGCGGCATTTCGTGATATCGATCCATCCATATTGTATATTGTTGGTGTATGTTGGTGATGATTGAATATGGAGCCTACAGCGATAAAATTGTTTCGAGCTATTTTTGCTTGCCAGTCGCTTGCACACATTTGCATGGCTTCATTTGTACCATAAAACGCTTTGTGAATCAAAATGGGCGAAATTGCCTTTTCTGAATCATGCGGATTTCTCAAGATATCATAGTATAAACTGCAATTGCATTTTTTACCACCTTTTCAACTTTTGGGTATATGTTCAATCTTCAGTTTGTACAATCTCGAGTTAGAAACGGTGTAAATGCCTATTTTTATCGTAGTATCACGTGCCGCCAAACACTCAGGCTGTCCTGCAGCCAAGAAAACTGATAAGAACATTTCAATCGCGAACCATGTTCCCTCCGTAAACACAGGATCCATTTCACACTTACAAGCACGTTGGACATTTTAGTGCCAACATTTGCTTAGGGCGAATCTGCTTTTGTAAACAAACACTTTGTCTGCTAATTTATCGGAAGTTGAATACAATTCCTTCAAATTGAATATATCAGCGGATAGAAATAAAGCTCTTCTTCCTTAAAGAGTGCTTAATTTGTATTTGTGCAAATGACTATGAAAGCCAATCTAATGTTGGCGATGATTTAACAAACAAAATATCATTAACAGTCAATTCGAGGCGAGCTGCAGTTTCTATAAATTTCGTGAAGAACCAATAGCGGAAGAAGAACCGGAGCCTCACACACCAACAGCACAGGGTTTCATGGTTCTTTAGACTGAATAAAATATAGTAGAAATTCATCAATTCGATGACATCAATTTCTTCACATCAACAAGCAGTCCTACGTCAACTTTGCAGTTATGTCACTGACATAACTCATCCTTTCGTTTTTAAATTACACAAAACGATTACACGTTTAGATAAGAGATGTGCATGAAGCAGGACAGCAAAATAGACGTTGGACTACGAGATGATTGTAGTATCACAATGAGAATCATCATATATGTAGCTATTGATTGATAAGTATAACTGAAATGTGCATATTGCATACACACCAAGGTGTTACAAAATTGAACGTTATTCGTATAAAAAATAAAGAAAATAGAACGAGTCCATTGTTCATAGTCATTCCAAAATTCCTAGTGACATACTTTTCATCAAAACGATGTTTCCAAACCTCTTTTACTCTTTTCTCGCAGATAGTAGCCCATGTTTATTATTTTATTAGGCTTTTCAGGGCTTGGAAATCATTTATGACACTACTGAACAATAGTGTGTCAGACTGCCACCCGTTCGTGAACATAGAATCGCAAATGCGTTCAGATTCAGTAACCGTATCAGAACATGAATATTCGGTGGTTGTTGCACTGTCGGAATGCTCGAGGCGATGATCCATACTTGTCGATTGTACACACTGATCGATGATGATCGCTGAGCACCGGCTTCAATGATTATACACAGCTTTGAATCGCCCGTGCCTTTGTTCTTCCAAGAGAGGAACGGAGCACACAACGAAGCAAGCAAAAACGAGGAAATTACGACGAGGATATTGAGATTAATTTATGGCCAAACATAGTTATTTTTGGGTGTTTGGGGTTCTACCCAAAAAAGGGATTGTTCCCTATTGGGAGAGATACTCTAATATGGATAAATTTACCACAAAAGTGGGCCTAATTGAGTAAGGATTACCTAAATATGAGAATGATTACCCATTTGGATGAAAAAAAAAGGGGAGGTGGAGGGGGGCCCTGGAGGAAAGTTGGCACAATTGCGGAGTACAACGATGCGAAGAACTGACAAAAACATTTGGATCCGGATTAGTTCCGAAAACTGAGCGGTGAGAAGGTTGTGGCAGAGTTGTGACCTTGGAATTGTACAGAGAATACACTACGATGAGAGGGAGTGGGAGGAATCACAACATCTGAAAAAGAAGTGCCGTTCTTGTTTTTTAACCTGATGGGTTCAACCATTCGATAAATAATTGTTTTGATCAACTGTTAGTCATTTCTTTTTAATCACTTCTGAGCAATATTTGCATTATTTGTTATGGAACAAATAATCAACAGTTTGTCCAATTGCTATAGTAGTAGTAGCATAATTGAAATACAGAGAAATCCATATCCATATCCATATTTGCTTCTAATTTAAATAGAATGTTTTAGATTTACCTATATGTGCGTGAAATTTACTTTAAATTGGTTACCCATAAATAAGTAAACATTACCTATATTGTTAGTTAACCATGTGTACTCAAATATGGGTAAAGCGACTTTACCCATAAAATGAGTATGTGCACTTTTGCGCGATTATGAGTAAAGTTCACTCATATTTGGGTAAACTGATCTTAGCGTGTAGGATTGAAGCCAATTAAGTTACGTTTTTAGCGAACAGGGGATTATGAAAAGTGTGGCAAGCTATACACAATAATAAAAACTAAAATACGTGTCAAGGGAGAAGGGAGGTTTTTCAGCATTTCCTAAAGTTGTTGTGATGTGAAAGGCTATTCAATTATGAAACTATTCTACAATGATCAAAAAATGATTAATCTAATTGGATGAATGTCTGTATCATACATATATTATACATGCTCGCTTGTATCTATTTTACCATACATATTACTGTAGCATATTTTGACCATTTTTAGTGCCATCGTGCGGCGAATAAGGGAGAGATGTAAGGAATATGAGACAGGCCTTCCCCTTACATAATATCATGATATACAGTGCGGCAGAACGACAGTATGTCCTGTCTTAGTAATAAATCAAAAATCGCGAATACAAGACGGTTGAAAAAATTCTCGATCGGTGATATTTCCGCAGCTTATAGTACAATAATTTTAAAATGAACACATATAGCACAGAGAACAGACATTGAAGTCCTTATACCTTTTCATAAAAAAACGTGTGTAAAAGTATAAGGGGGGTAGCAAGTGCAGAGAAAAACAAACAAAACTTTTCAGGTTATGTGCTAGGCTTTTTATTGATAAACATTGACATGACAGTTATCGCACAACTGCAGCGCCGCCTACCAGGAGCATAACGACATACATTTGAAATGTCGGTTTAAAGTTTTACCGAAGACCGAAGATGAACGTCTGTTCTCTGTGGTTATAGTCAGAAAGACACCTGACACACATTTAGTCATTAACAAATAATGTACTGCACATTTAGTCATTAACAAATAATGTACAATGCCCATAAATACGTAACAGTCCCATTATCTTAGGGAATAACGCAATTTTGTTAATTTATGCTTTTGTTGGTAGTTAAGGATACATTTCGATGATATTTTTTAATTTTTTAGAAGCGTAGAAGTTTATGCTTTTTTATTACGTATTCATTAAAGTCCTATATTAATTTTGAATCGACTTAAGTTAATTAAATACAATAGTCGAATTACCATTTGGATGAGAAAATCTTCAACAGTAATTCAGTGGAATTTATTAGTTACTTGTTTTATTTACATTTACGCGGTTCAACTGACGGACTACTTTAATGAAGTCTCAAAATATATAAATAAAAATCTATAACAACAATAGTCAGTCTGACATAAGAAATGGCCCCAAAAACTTCTGTGAAGACGTTGCTAAGGAGGATTTGCGGTAATTACTAATATCGTTCTATACAGGCAAGTTCGCCTTTTATCATGCCTCCATTTTTTTTCACTTTATTTCATATCCAAAACCAAAAACAGGTTAAATGGGTCAAAATAATTTTAATCAACTTGTTGACTACACAGATCGAAAAAGTTGTGTGAATTCCTGTTCAATTTCATGCACATAAATGAAGCGTCACAAAACTTACAAATTAAAATTATGAATCGTGTAAACTTCTGGGGAATTCCATACATTGTCGATAATGTTGTATGCAAAAGCGCGTCTTTGATAGAACTATTTCATGCAATTTGCTGCTTCGTGTGGAATGAAATACAATCTTACATGCTCTGATATTAACATCACAATGAAAATTCAGATTTTTTAACGTAGGACTACGTTTCTCTTTTCTATATCGGGTGTCATTTCAAAATTTTGAAAAATGAGAGCGTTACGCAAAAGTGAAAGGTTTTTGAATGCTATTAACTCTCGTTTGACTGAACAGAATGACTTCATGTTTGGATTTAAATTTCAATTAAGTAATATTAGTATAAGTAGTTCAATTGATCACTTAAAGATGACCTACTTTTGCTCCCATACAAATCTACACATGAACAGGTTGAGTATATAGTTTTCCCTCTCCGGGTCCTCAAAAGCGGGTAACAAATTGCCTTCTTTTTATTCCATTTAGTTTTATTCCATGTTGAATACAGCACTAGCCACACCCCTCAGCTGTAAAATTATTTTGCTTTGTTGCTGGTGCCTGATTTTATAACTGAAGCCTGTCCCATCTTTTGAATTTTGCTTCGTACTGCATTTTGTGCCTCTCTTCTTTGGAGGCAATGTCATCAACACCAGTATAAAGCACACGATTTGAACCAAAGTGATTTCATTGCGATATTCAAGTTCGATTGATCGACGGTTGTGTTTTTCGCTCTCTCGTTACGAAGATTTTTTCTCGGTTTTCCTTTATCTCATCCGTTTTCTTGCGATTGCGCGTCTGGCTCGTAAATTATCGCCTGCGCTTCCTCATCTACATACCAGAAGGAACTACTATCCGGATTGAATACAGCACATTATGGTGTCATGCTGGCCAAAGAAACTGAACATAGAAATTAATTTCTTAGGCTTATCATAACTATCGTCCTTTTCAGGACGACCAATTTAATTTTGCAATAAAAGAGTAGTGTTTAAGTGAAATGTTCGTAATTCATCCTGAACAACCTTTGCATATTATTAAAACTAGTACATTTTGGATTGTTTAAGGCATTCAGTCGAGAGTGGTGAATTTGGCAGAGATTTTTCATCAAACCCGAACAGATTTTTTTTTCATTAAACTGAACCGAATTTCATAAGAAGGGACGGGTCAAGCAAAATAATAAAGACATTTTAATATAAACCAACTACATGTGTTATGATATGTATAAATAAGATACCATTATTACTATGCACCAACGCGGTCCTACGTGATCCTCGCGGTTATACCCACCTCTATTTTTTTTTCTGTGTTTAACATATCTGATTACCAAATGAAATTTTTGTTACAAAGTATACCAAGCGAAATTTTATAGAATGCAAATTGTTGTTTAAATTTTTACATACATTACATTAAATTAATCAATCACATCCAATAATATCAATAGCGTATAAATTTTACTTTCAAAAGTCATTAAAATACGTTGTGGTACTTTTAAGTTTTTTTAAATACTCTTCAAATAATATCTAATACTTTGAGCACAAACTTAGTACGTCTGAGTACAGAAAGTATTTCTAAAATATTATTGAGTGCTTTGAATAATCTCGAAATACTTTTGAATTATATGATTCCTCATGAATTACTTTTGAGCACTAGGAATATTTTACTAGTAATTCTAAATCTTTGTTTAGTACCAAGAAGTCCAAACATAGTTTGAGTACAACGCTCTACATACAGTGCTCTGCATACTCCTCGTATTTCTCCGCACTTTGAAACAAGTTTTCTTTCAAATTGAGGACTTCAATTTCAATATCCCACAAACATTGAACACGCGATGCTCTTACGACGACTACGGAAATTGTGGGAATCGTAAAATCTTACACACAAAATCTGTTCGGAATAATTTCAAATAGCTGAAAAGTTAACTGAAACTAAAAAATAACTTAAAATCAAACTTACATTGAATGCTTTCAATATTATCTATTAATAGAAAAATATAACTATTAATAGAAAAATATAACATTTAATAATCTTCCTTACATTTCATGTAAGGATCATAGGATTTTGTGCTGCCTGGAAATTATCTGATATTGTCTTCAGCTCATTAAATTTATCGGACTCCAACATTGGATTGTTGAGCATAGGAGAAGCTAAGTCCATAGTGTGGCTTGAAAGTTCTTTCACTTCTTCATTTAAACTTTTCAAGTTATTTGATATATTAGCAGACATAGTTTCTAGCAACTTGTTGACATTTTTGTTGGATTCCTGCATCGCTATATCGAGCACCGACGTAAGGTGGTTTTTAATTGTAGAAATGGATCCGCTGTTTTTCACCATCAGCTCTTTTTTTATGTCGGTCAACTGACCCTCGATGCGGTCGATAGCTTCATGCATAATTTCAACTTTGTTTTTGTGCTGTGATCGATGAATGACCTCCGTGTTTTAGTAAGCGCTGCCAGTTCACATGATATTATTTTAAAATCGAAGTTTAGGGTTATGAGCGTTTGACAGGAACTACAACAGGGCAGCACATACGACTGCACATCAATTGTTTTATCCTCTTGCCTTGTCTTCCGTAGAGAGTTGCGTAGATAAGACACTCCCAAGCAGGCAGCATGGAACATACGATCACATCCGATACAGGTCCACATCACCGACTCGCCGGTAGAGTCTAGTAAGCAAATTTCCCAGCTCATTTCGAAACAAACGCACGCAATAAAAAAAAATCGAAAAGTTTGCAAAAATTAAACGCGAATTGCACGCGGTTAGGAACGAAATAAAAACGCGTCTACTCTGATTGACAACTGAATTAAAATTATATTAATACTCATAAATTAAGTAGATCCACTTTTTAACGAAAATTGAGTAACATTTCCGTAAGAGAACAAGAGATAGTATACAATTGAGCATGAGCATGAGCATGATTGACCGCCCACGGATGCAATTCCGTTATTGCCAGATCAGCTGTATTTGCACAAAGAACCAACAGATGATGTTTGGGACTAACATACATCTTCAATGTGTAAAAACTGGTGACCCATTATAAAGCAATACCGGCGCCGGCCGTGCCCGAATGCTGGTCAAGTAGGGAATAGGAGGGAACGTGTTGACATGATACTCGCTTTGGAGGAAGCCGAGAAATCCTCTGCACTTCCACGAGAAATCACTGGGATGTTGGTTAGTTGGGGAAAGGTTAGCAGCAGGGTTCGTTTTGGTTAACGATACGCTGAAAGTATGTAGCACTTTCCGCCAAAAGCAATGGGCCACTCCAATGTGACTGAAAAGAGACAAGCATAACGAAAAACAAAACAAAACAAAACAAAATAGACAAAATAAAATAAAACGGGATATTAGATATTGTCTTCAAAATTTGGTAGAAATAAATTATTTGTTGCTTTGCAAACCAGCTCTCCTCGATGTCCTAGATGGCCAAGTCCTGCTGGACCCGCCGCTGCTGCCGTCGGCACTCGTCCACATCACTCCGGCCGTCGCCGACGTGTTGGAAACCGTCCGGTAGTAACATGATATCTGTGTCTAATACACTCTTCGTGCACCGATTAATTTACAAACTAAGCCTGCACATCGAATCAAAATTCACTTTGGCACGGTTGTGGTATTTTCCTCTAAAATCTAGTTCTAGATATTGGCACTTGGTTGCAGGAAACAGAATCAATAAGAAAAATAAACTCGCTTATGACCTCTAACTTTACACGGTTGCCAAACAATACAGACTATCTTCCCCAAAACCGGAAGAGAACTTTGGACTGGTGTGGGGGAAAACCAAAAAAAGGGAATTTATTGGCGGGTTTTGGAGGAGAGGAGACAGGGAAATTTTAGAAAAAAAGGTATAAATATATTAAAAAAAGGGAAAGAGGGGGGGGGGGGGGGGAAGAAATATTGTTTATTTTTTTTTGAAAAAGGGGAAAGGGTGGGGGGGGGGGGGAAAAAAAAAGGGGGGGAAAAAAAAAAAAAAATTTTTGGTGGGGTGGGGGTTTTTGTAAAGATTTGGGGGCGGGGAAAAATTAGGGGATTTGGGAGCTATCTTCCCCAAAGGAAGAGAATGAAGGGGAGGAAAAAAAGGGATTTGGGGTTTTGAAATTAAAGAGGCGTATAGGCATAGTCAGGTGTGATGGTAGTTTTAACGTAGGACTACGTTTCCCTTTTCTATACCGGGTGTCATTTCAAAATTTTGAAAAATGAGAGCGTTACGCTAAAGTGAAAGGTTTTTTAACGCTAGTAACTCTTGTTCAACTGAACACAATGACTTCATTTATACACCATTTGATCAGAGAAATTTAAAACAGGTAACAAATGGTTCATACTGTCTTCTTCTTTCTATTTCATTTAATTTCATTCCATGATGAATACAGTAATAATCACACCCCTAAACTGCAAAATTATTTTGCTTTGTTGCCAGCGTCTGATTTTATAACTGAGGCCCGTACCCTCTTTAGAATTTTGCTTCGTACTGTATTTTCGTGCCTCTCTTCATTCAAGGCTATGGTATCAACGCTAGTATATAGCACGCGAGATGAACAGAAATGATTTCAGTTTTCGACATGAGCTCTCAGCTGGTGGTTCGGACAGGGCTTTTCCACCCGCCACAGTCCGCCCGGTTGTGGTATGGGAGACAGAGTCTTGCAAGACCGGCTAATCAGAAAGCTACCGCTTTCCATGCAATGATAAAATTTCGGGCCACTTAAAACTTGCCATTCGTGCCTTATGAAATAATCTCAGTTGGTCTCGCGTGTTATATACTTAAATAGCGTTAAATAGCGTGGCCCAGAAAGATGAGGATCACGAAAGTGGCAGTATGGAGCAAAACTCATAAGAAGGGACGGGTCCAAAGCAAAATTATAGAACTATTTTAACTAACCATATGTGTAATGATACGTAAATTAGATGATACCATTATTTCTATAAACTAACGCGGTCCTACGTGAACCTTGCGGTTATATCCCTGATGTAACCCACCACTAATTTTGACTACAAGATTTTTTCCTGTGTATGACCAATTATAGACTTAGTGATGTTTAACGCACGCACACTACATCGCCATTTAGATCAAATGAGTGCAAGCAAGAAGGAAAATCATTTGGAGGGAAAACAAACCATCATGCTTCTGCATGTGCTAGAGAGGGAAAGGTGATGAAACGTCAAAAAGCCTAATGATCTAAATCAAAGTGAGGTTTCACCCCAGATTTGACAGGTACTGGTGCCTTGTGTTCAGAAATTCGTGTGTGAGAAAAAACGTACATATTTCCGAGTGCTGTATCGGACAACCTTTTTGTATTCAGGCTTTTCCCTTGGTAAATTATATGTGAATAACATTTTTAACGATCAAGCTAAACGCAAACTTCAACCGAATTATTTCTTACCCATGTCGGTTTTAATTTTAATTGACTTCGAGGCAAGAATCGTACAGGTTTGTCAATGTTATCAACGTTGTACTTTATTTTGACGTCGGACTTACGTCTCTCTTTTCTATTCGTGTATAGGGGCGCCGTTCTAAAATATCTGAAATCGAAATCGTTACGCAGGTTTGGAGATTTTGAACGATAATATCTCCTCTCTGGCGCACAACAATTTAACGATAAGTATTTTATTCAAAAGGTAGAACATCAAAGCTGAACCCCTGTTGCTAACTTAATTAATTTTTTTTTAAAACTAATTAAAAAATACTTAAAAGAAAAATGTCTAAACGAACAAAGCTCTTGGTCGGAAATGGCATCATATTTGCGCCTCGCTCTGATTGGTTCATACTGCCACAGGTACCGAGCCAGTGATTAGGACGTACTGCGGACGTACGTAAACGTACTACAACCCAAAAAGAGTGAGAAGAAAATTTCAATCGCGAACCATGTTCCCTCCGTAAACAAATAAAATCCGTCCTTTTCAGGACGATCAAATCAATTTGTCAACTAAAGATTATGTTTGATCGAAATTTCTCTTGAGTTCATCGACATTTTCATAACCACGCACCGGCTCAGCATGGCGTTGCTTAAAAAGTCGCGTCCGGAGAAAATGGCCAAATAAATCACCCACGCCATCTTCCTGGTAAAGTCTCAAGTAACACCAGAAACATCTTCTTTGACAAGAATATAAGAATTTTGTGGTAAAAAAGTCGTGATGATGAAATACCAAACATGTCTAGTCTTGAAAAAGTTTTGAGGATGTTTTTCCACACGTATTCGGTTCAAACGTGGTACCAGAACAGCGAACACATTTTTTTCTATTTTTGTTCGATCAACTTAAATTTTACTTCTTGGAAACATCGGTGACTGTTTGTCATCTTACCACTACGAACTATCTTTACTCACTTTTGAGTATCCATACTTTTGACTGATTTGAGTCAAACGTCCTTCATTTTGGATTGTTTGGAAATAGCGTGTATGTTAGATGTTTGTAAATATGTTGATAGGTTGCATTGAAGATGAATTTTAAACATGTTTTTAACATCCTCATGCAATAGTGAAATTACACTAGTCGGCAGTGTTTCACTCCCTTCAAGTATATATGTTAAATTTTATAGATTTCGCCACGCTGAATTCAAATATGGGCTCAGAAATGCTGTAACTTGTCCAGTTTTTGAAAAAAATGTGATTAAAATTCACAATAACACGTATTTCCGTAGTAATGTGTGGTAATATGATCTACCTAAGCAACAACCAGAATATTGGCTCTGCCATTTGCAAATTGGACTTGGATTTTATGGAATGGACCTCCCTGAATCCATTCGTGAACACAGATTTTTCGTAACACCTAAGATTGATGAAATAAACCGGGATTTCATTCACAAAATTACGAATTTTCATAAAAATCAAGATTTTCTATTTTGAAAACATGAATTTCAGCTCCGCCCTTTGAATGCTGGGCTTGGATTTTATGAAATGGACCTCCCTGAATCCATTCGTGAACACAGATTTTTTGGAACACGTAAGCTTGATGAAATAAACCGGGTTTTCATTCACAAAATTATAAATTTTCATGAAAATCAAGATTTCCTATTTTGAAAACATGAATTTTCGTTCCGCCCTTTGAATGCTGGGTTTGGATTTTATGAAATAAACCTCCCTGAATCCGTTCCTTATCACAGATTTTTCGTAACACGTAAGGTTAATGAAATAAACGGGGATTTCATTCACAAAATTACGAATTTTCATAAAAATCAAGATTTTTTATTTTGAAAACATGAATTTCAGCTCCGCCCTTTGAATGTTGGGCTTGGATTTTATGAAATGGACCTCCTTGAATCCATTCGTGAACACAGATTTTTCGTAACACGTAAGCTTGATGAAATAAACCGGGTTTTCATTCACAAAATTACGAATTTTTATGAAAATCCAGATTTCCTATTTTGAAAACATGAATTTTCGCCCCGCCCTTTGAATGCTGGGCTTGGATTTTATGAAATGGACCTCCCTGAATCCATTCGTGAACACAAATTTTTCGTAACACGTAAGATTGATGAAATAAACCGGGTTTTCATTCACAAAATTACGAATTTGCATGAAAATCAAGATTTCCTATTTTGAAAACATGAATTTTCGTTCCGCCCTTTGAATGTTGGGTTTGGATTTTATGAAATGAACCTCTCTGAATCCATTCGTGAACACAGATTTTTCGTAACACGTAAAATTGATGAAATAAACCGGGTTTTCATTCACAAAATTGCGAATTTTCATGAAAATCAAGATTTCTTATCAGTCAGTCAGTCAGTCAGTCAGTCAGTCAGTCAGTCAGTCAGTCAGTCAGTCAGTCAGTCAGTCAGTCAGTCAGTCAGTCAGTCAGTCAGTCAGTCAGTCAGTCAGTCAGTCAGTCAGTCAGTCAGTCAGTCAGTCAGTCAGTCAGTCAGTCAGTCAGTCAGTCAGTCAGTCAGTCAGTCAGTCAGTCAGTCAGTCAGTCAGTCAGTCAGTCAGTCAGTCAGTCAGTCAGTCAGTCAGTCAGTCAGTCAGTCAGTCAGTCAGTCAGTCAGTCAGTCAGTCAGTCAGTCAGTCAGTCAGTCAGTCAGTCAGTCAGTCAGTCAGTCAGTCAGTCAGTCAGTCAGTCAGTCAGTCAGTCAGTCAGTCAGTCAGTCAGTCAGTCAGTCAGTCAGTCAGTCAGTCAGTCAGTCAGTCAGTCAGTCAGTCAGTCAGTCAGTCAGTCAGTCAGTCAGTCAGTCAGTCAGTCAGTCAGTCAGTCAGTCAGTCAGTCAGTCAGTCAGTCAGTCAGTCAGTCAGTCAGTCAGTCAGTCAGTCAGTCAGTCAGTCAGTCAGTCAGTCAGTCAGTCAGTCAGTCAGTCAGTCAGTCAGTCAGTCAGTCAGTCAGTCAGTCAGTCAGTCAGTCAGTCAGTCAGTCAGTCAGTCAGTCAGTCAGTCAGTCAGTCAGTCAGTCAGTCAGTCAGTCAGTCAGTCAGTCAGTCAGTCAGTCAGTCAGTCAGTCAGTCAGTCAGTCAGTCAGTCAGTCAGTCAGTCAGTCAGTCAGTCAGTCAGTCAGTCAGTCAGTCAGTCAGTCAGTCAGTCAGTCAGTCAGTCAGTCAGTCAGTCAGTCAGTCAGTCAGTCAGTCAGTCAGTCAGTCAGTCAGTCAGTCAGTCAGTCATTCAGTTGAAATTTTCTCTATATTGTTCAACTTAAATTCACTTTGTTTTCTTTTTCCTTTTATAGTTCTCCAAAGGTGTTTGCCTCTGTAGCATCCAGCAGTAGTCCGCTAGCATCGCTGGGCTCCATTTGCCAGCAAAGTTCTTTTCAGTCTGTGCGATATCTTGATGAAATCGTTCTCCATGTTCATCTGAGACGGCTCCCATATTCTCTGGGAAGAAGTCCAGATGAGAATGCAAAAAGTGAAATTTAAGTGACATATTACATCCCAGTGCAGCATACGAATCAACCAGCTCTTGAACGATGTGTACATAATCCGGAGACTTTTCATTTCCCAAGAAGTGACCACAAACCTTTTGGAACGCATTCCATGCTCGTAACTCTGTCGCGTTAAGAGTTTGCTGAAAATTTTCGTCTTTAAGGAGTTTCCTAATTTGAGGGCCAACAAATACTCCTTCTTTCACCTTGGCTTCGCTCAATCTCGGAAACTTTTTCCTCAAAAAACAATATGGTTCTCCTTGAATATCCAGCTTTTTGACAAAATTTTTGATCAACCCAAGCTTAATATGTAGCGGAGGTAGTAAAAATTTGTCCTTGTCGACTAGAGGCAGATTTGACACATTTTTCTTCCCAGGTACCATCTCGGTACGTGCTGGCCAATGCTGCTAGTGGTAATGTTTATCCCTCGCTGCTTTGTGTAGCCTCCTTGAAGCCCAGTGAGCAATGCCACTACCTTAAGGTCTGCACAGAGATTCCACTGGTGTTCCGAATATTTGATCTTTTCCAAAAGTGTTTTTATGTTCTCATAAGTTTCCTTCATGTGAGCTGCAAATGCAACTGGCTCTGAAGAATACTTATTTCCATTGTGCAGTAACACTGCCTTCAAGCTTTTGCTTGAAGCGTCGATGAAGAGCCTCCAGTCAGTTGCGTGATACTCTAACTGTAGCTCTTCCATTAAACCTTCGATGTTGTTGCAAAAGACAAGATCACCGTCCATCGAAAAATATTTAATGTTATCTGAATGTCTCTTCCTATAAGATGACACCTTTACATCTTTTTCCAGGACATTCCACTGCTTTAGCCTTGAAGCTAGCAGCTGCGCTTTGGTCTTGGGTAGCTCCAAATCTCGAATCAAATCGTTCAGCTCCTCTTGGGTTATAACATGCGGTTCCTCAGACTCCGAAGGTAAAAAATCTGGATCATCCTGAAAGTTTTTCTCAGATTCGCCTGGTTCCGAATCCAACTCATCAGCACGTCCAGCAATATTTGGAGATATTGGAACTGGCATTGCTTCGGAGTGCAATGTTGGCCTTGATGGGTATTCGATTTTATGCTTCAAAGCTTTGGAAAATCCTTGAATTTTTGTCAAACAAAAGTAACAATCGCTCATGTGATTGGTTGGATTAGTCTACACCATAGGTTTGGCAAAAGGTAAGCCTTTGTGCGTACCTTTCATCCAACCAAGCAATGTTCGGTAGCATGAGCAACAGGAGTATGTTGGAACCCATGGAAACTCACGATTTGGAAGCTCCTTGTCAAAATACAGCTGATATGCTGTCTCCAACAAAGGTGTAAACCCCTTTCTCTGTTCCTTCAATATCACGTCTCCACAAATACAACAAAAATTTTGCGGATCGTTCAGACAAATTCGCGACATTTTTACAAAAATAAAAAAAACACGTCCGTAACACTCAAATAGCTAGCTTTGAATGAATAAAAAATGATTGTGCAAGCCTGAAGAGAGTCAACATGAGCATTAATTGACGCCAAAGCAAGACAGCAATAATGACACAAATTTTGTGCCGCAAATACGCCAATAGACCTTTTCGACATTTAATCGTCTTTCTTTGTCTAACATGCGGGGATTAATGCACGGTTTGGTTTCCCACAACTTCGTTGACTTCTCACTCGCACTGCTTTGATTCAAATCTTGCAGTAGTGTGCGCAAATTAAACGTCAAAAAGCTCTATAAAATGTCGCATTAAGCTACGTGCTTGAGGATTCTTGCTTTCTTTTTTAACATATCTTTTCCTTATTCTCTCGAGCAATAGTGACTAACACAGAGTCTTTTGTCTCTGTCTATTCTTTTGTGTTTTGAGTGTTTGCGTGTTTTAATGCTGCCTTGCTCACTCCTATCCTAACTTAAAAATACGGCACTGCTGAATAGAGTATTTAATGAGGCGTTTCTGAAGGGCTCTGTGCAGCTGACTTTTGAATTAATGAATGAACTTTGAAGGTCTTCAGTTCCCAAACTGCTGTAAGAAGCAACATCAATATACTCAATATACTCAAAGAGGCACAGCTAAAGGGATCGTTCATAAATTACGTTATGCTTTGAGAGGGAGGTGGGGGGGTATAAAAAGTGACGATGCATACACAAATTTTCAAAAATCCATACAAAAATGTGATAAAGAAAGGGGGGGGGCTAAAAATCTGTATTTTTGAGCGACGTAATTAATGGACGGGTCTTGATTTTCATGAAAACTCGTAATTTTGTGAATGTAAACCCGGGTTTTACATCAACCTTACGTGTTACGAAAAATCCGTGTTCACGAATGAATTCAGGGAGGTCCATTTCATAAAATCCAAGCCCAACATTCAAAGGGTGAAGCTGAAATTCATGTTTTCAAAATAGAAAATCTTGATTTTTATGAAAATTCGTAATTTTGTGAATGAAATCCCGGTTTATTTCATTAATCTTACGTGTTACGAAAAATCTGTGTTCACGAATGGATTCAGGGAGGTGTATTTCATAGAATCCAAACCCAACATTCAAAGGGCGGAGCGAAAATTCATGTTTTCAAAATAGGAAATCTTGATTTTCATGAAAATTCGTAATTTTGTGAATGAAAACCCGGTTTATTTCATCAAGCTTACGTGTTGCGAAAAATCTGTGTTCACGAATGGATTCAGGGAGGTCCATTCCATAAAATCCAAGTCCAATTTGCAAAGGGCAGAGCCAATATTCTGGTTGTTGCTTAGGTAGATCATATTACCACATATTACTACGGAAGTACGTGTTTTTGTGAGTTTAAATCACATTTTTCTCAAAAACTGGACATTTTACAGCATTTCTGAGCCCATATTTGGAATCAGCGTAGCAAAATCTATAAAATCCAACCAGAAATGCCGACGGAATCGAAAAAAGTTCCGATTTTGCCGACTAGTGTTATTTAGATTGTGAATCCAATACAGTGACGGCTGAAAATATGTTTATTTGAAATACTGCAATAAAAAAAAACACTACCTAATTGTACGATTGTGATGCCACTCACTGATTCAAATAGAAGTCAAATTGGGCATAGGGGTTTATTCAAATGTAACATAAAGCAACAGTTCGGGAGATTGTTTAGTATTTTTTATAAATTGTTACGGTAAATATGTGGGGGAGTCTCTTGAGATGTAGCTACACACAACATCATAGAAAAATTGTATTTGTATTTTCATTCATTTCATACTGACATTACTCGGTTCAATTTCACAACAAAAACCGCAGAAAAGAAAAACCGAGCATTTGAAAATCAAATGTGTTACTTATGTTTTTACCCGTACTGTAGACTTGTACTGTAGGACTGTAGACTTCGAAATTGGTTTTTGTGAATACCATAATGAAATCTGACTAAAATTCAATAATTTATTCGGTGTACCTTCTACGTTTTATAATCCAATCGATGGCGCATGAAATTACGGAACGTAAAACGGAAAGTTGCACTGCTAACCTTGAGCCGCATATACAATTTTGATACAACTTCCATGCGTAAAGCACTTTCAATTTTCTATTTGAAAACGTTATAAACAATCATCTTTAACGCGTAAAATACCATTAGCTTCGATATCGTTTCGTCATTAAAAAATCTTGTTTATATTTTTTTTTCTTTGTTCATACCGTGCTTGCTTTGACATAACATATCATTATGTTAAAAGCACGCTGTTGGAAGCATCCATAGAACATAATATTTGTCTTATGGATGTTCTACATAACATCTGGTATGACCTAAAAGATGTTCAAAAATGCCACATTTATTGCGCTTTTTCGGTTAAATGCGTATATGAAATTAAATTATTGACGTTATAAAAAAAAACATTAGCTTGGTCTAAAACGTGTATTATTAACATGAATATGACAAGTGGTGTTACTTGGGTTGTTACTTCTAATTCTGACGGTGACAGTTGTGTGTAGCAACAAGACCGAAATTGTGAGTATTACATTTTACTTTAATGGTACAAGTAGTTGTACTGCTCATCGAAAAGTATAACCACTTATAGCTAACTCGATTGCAAACTGGAAATTCAAGAGCTACATTTAAAAAAGGACATACATCATGACCAGGCCCTTGACTCTACAGAGAAGAAAAGCCAGATAACATTAACTTCTACAATCGGCACAAGGGTGCGGTTGATACCGTTGATCGCCGCATTGCCTCATATTCCGTGAAACGCGCAACGAAAAATTGGAAAAATGTAGTCGTGTGCAATGGTATCGATCTATCTCTGAATAATGCGTTTGTTGTGTACGATAAGATTTTCAAAGATTGGAATATCGCTCTGAACCGAGAGCTGCCTTTTCTGACCAAATAGTACGCGCCTCAAGAGCAGACATTGGAACTTCAATTGTTGCCGATCCCCCTATACAGCCTGATAAAAGAAATATGAATCCACCAAAGAAGAGAGGACGGTGCACTTGTTGCGAAGGTTTCGACAATAAGTATTCAACAACTGCCAATGCGGTAATTATAAATGTAAAATTCATACCGCAACATTTTGTCCAGCGTGTGGAATTTCAAGCCGTAATTGCCTGTCAATTTAACCACCGTATGACTTTTATAAACTCGCATCTACCCTGAAGTGTACAATAAATATGTCAAAAATGTATCA
Source organism: Aedes koreicus (assembly GCA_024533555.2). Taxonomy (NCBI): domain Eukaryota; kingdom Metazoa; phylum Arthropoda; class Insecta; order Diptera; family Culicidae; genus Aedes; species Aedes koreicus. The sequence goes on from JAHHFK020001201.1 coordinate 140,652, forward strand.
ATTATTTTTTTTCCTCAAAAAAAAAGTAAAACGGACGTTATCTTAACTATTTGTTTATGAATGTGGTATACAAGTTAGTGGGTACAAGAGTAGTCCAAATTGGGTCCATTCCGGGTTTTAGTTCATGACATGATGGATGTCTTCGGACATGCAGATGGCATGACGTTTTCATCAAGATGACAAACCACTAAAATCATCATGCTATCAGTATTTAAAATCATGAACCTTGAGTCATCAAATGGTACAAAAACTTGGGGTATCCATAATTGGTCCCTACAGGTACCAGGATATTTGGTTGTGGTCTCCTGGTAGATCTATGATATGATGTTTTGGATATCAGTATTTAAAATCATGAATTTGGAACCGTCGAACGGTACAACTACTTGAGGTTTCAAAATTGTCCTCTTTGAACCCAACCGGAAACGGTTCCAGAGTATCCGGATAAGGCCAAATTCACAGGTAGATCAATGGCACAATGAACCGTCAGACGGTACAAATACTTGGGGTCTAAAATTGTCCTCTTGGACCTACCGGATTCAGTTCCAGAGTATCCGGATCTGACCAAATGTCCTGGTTGATCTTTGGTATGATGTTTTTGGATAGCAGTATTCAAATTCATGAATTTTGAACCGTCGAACGGTACAAACAGTTGAGTTTTCAAAGTTGTCCACTTTGGAACCGACCGGAACCAGTAACAGAGTATCCGGATGTGGCCAAATTCACTGGTAGGTCTATGCCATGATGTTTTTGAAGATCGGTGTTCAAAATCGTGAGTTTTGAACCGTCTAACGGTACAAATACTTGAGGTTCCAAAATTGTCCACTTCGGATGCATACCGCAACCGGTTCTGGGTACCTATGTGCCCAGAATGGCCAGTCAAAAAACAAAACAGGTGAGCATGTTGTTCTAAGAATCTATACTTTTCATTGAAGACCAAGATATCAAAAATCTATTCAAAAATAAATATATGGGAGCGAAGCGAAGTCTTGGGTCTTTTTTGACCCTGAATGCACTATGTGTAACTTTGTTTGTAGCGTCACTTCTAGAGGTCGCTGAAAGCTGTAACTGCCCAAAATATATTCCTTTTCAAAAATTAGGAAAAGTCAGAAAATTTTAAATTCCTAGTTTATTCCGTTTAGACATTAGAGCTTTTTTGAGATGTTGATCGATCAAAAACGACCCCAATGCACAAGGAAGGTTAATGTTTGCATTAAAAATAAGCGACTATTTTCGGACAGATGGTAAAAAAAGAACGGAAAAAGATGTTTAAACAAACAAATCCTTGTGGTACTTTTTAATGAAGGCTGCAACTTCTGGGAGGTTCTTCATACTGTAGATCTCGTTTACTGCCAGCCCTGACAAAAAGAAGAGGGGACGTGACATCCCCTTTTCACTGATTGTGCGCTATGTACTTCACAGGCTCTCCCTTCTCCAGAATCTTGTAGATGTTTCCGCGATCGTATCCTGTCAACACGTAGTGGGCCACGATGGCCGACTTTTTTAGGCCTGGATGGAGCAGGTGATATAAACAAACCATAGATCGAAGTTGTTGCACTGTTATCGTCATAGCAGCCGCAAACAAACTGATGGAGCTGTCAAATTTTCACAGTATGTAGGTAACTAGTATACCTATATTGACTACTGATCGGTGGACCAACCACCAGGTGGCAGTAATCGCATGTAAAATCGGAATATTTAGTTGCTATTTTTTAATGCACATTTTACGTAATATACCACGTACTGTGAACGTACAATAACTTTCCATGGTTCCGAACAGCAAAAGTCTTATTATGCATGGATGTCCATGCAAAGGTATAACTAGTTAAATATCGTTTGCAGCTCAATTACCTTGTGAGTTCTAATTAAATTATAATCGACCGCTACATATTAGGGTGAGTCAAGGGACATATACCCTAGTCTGAACTAATTTGGAAAAGTGTAATAACAGCTTTACGTAAAATTCATATGATATGTTCAGTCATTTTTCAATTTATCTTTATGTTAAATAATTACTCTATACTACACTAAAGTATTTTATCAATCTACTGCTGAAAAATAGCATAAAGCTTGAAATATGTTTGGAGAAGATTCGTGTTCAGCTTTTAAATCAGCACTTCCTGCAATGTATAAATGTATAATACATTAATTATAAATTTATGCCAGGTTTGTTCAGGTTTTTATTCAACATATTATATAATATTGAATAATAAAGTTTTTTTTAATGATTACTGGGGTGCCAATTGAATGTATGGGGGAAAAAAATCCATGGAATTAAAAAAAACTACATTTCTTAAAACATTCATTATTTTAAAATAGCATTGTCCAGCGAACAAGCAAACGGTGAAGTTCATTCAGTCCGCTCTCCGTTGCTTTTGAAGTTTTCCACAGTTAACTTTTATCGCAAAGTTGAGTTTTTTTCTCAATATTTTTTCCACCGCGGTTGAAATCGATTTTAAATTTTCCAAAGAAGAGAACGTTCAGTTTAAGCAGTGTTACAATGTTATTAATTGCAACTGGCAGTCAAAAACCATTATTGCACCGCATCTGTGCGTGGTCATACACACCAGCTGTACATCTTGTGTTGCGTGCATTTGTTCATCTGTCACCTACCAACGACCAGTATCCTCATCATCGTCATCATTATCATTGTCGTTGAGCTCCACGTCTATCCGGCGAATGCGGCTACACATCGTCGCTCGGCAGCAGCACCACATTCGTTGCTTGGTAGCATCAGATCAGTAATGCATATTAGGTACAGTAAGTTTTTGTTTATCTCTCTCTCCAGGTTTATTTAATTGTAAATATAGTGTGGGTTTATATATTGTCTGTTTTTGTAATATTCCGTTGGTGGTTGAGCGTTTAAAGCTCCCCCGGGCAAAGCATGGATGATTTGTCAGAAGATATGATTCATCTTTGTCGTCAAATAAGGACGTATCTCATAAAGTTACCCGATCCCGAGCCTTACCAGTGGATTCAGCTGGTCTATGGATTGTTAATTTTCAGCCCAAATCGAAAAATCTGAATGTTTGTCAGATTTCTGTGGATCTGACGAAGCGATTCTCGGCCGTGACCGAGATAATTAAAGTGAGACCCAATAAACTTCGGGTCATTGTTTCCAACCTTAAGCAAGCTAATGAGATTGCCGTCTCTCAGTTCTTTACACTCGTGTATATCCCAGCTCGGGGTATTGAAATTGAAGCAGGGTCGACTTAAGAACCCTCTGTTATCGCCAGTGAAAATTTTAGATGTGTAAAGATCACTAAAATCACTACTTTATGCAAGGGATCTCCTCCTCATGCTCTCTCGTCGAGCTCGGCATACAAAAAACGCGAGGAAACATTAGAACGTTCGTTGAAACAACGTTCCAGATTGTCACAATTCACAGAAATGGTGAAAAAAGCCTCACCATTACCCAATGCCATACGAATCCCTTTGCTCCTCTGTGAGATGACGAGTCTGACTTTGATTTGGCTGAAGAGGGAACATCAGTCAGTTTTCTGGAAGGTGCTTCACAACAGCGAAGACCCGTCCAAATCAGCCTACCCATTTCAAGGAAAGGTGGAAGAAAGGAAATTCCAAGTCCTCCTGTTTTTTGTAGAACTAACTACACCCAGGACTTCCCATAAGCTGTGGCCCAATTAGTATTGGAACAAACATTTTTTATCCTTACAGCAACCCTAGTGGTCGGATTTGTAAACTATGACATCTTATGTGTTCCCTATAACAATAACAACATTAGAAGTATTTTTTGGCGGTGCAGTTCGAACGTGTTTGAGAAAATATAAAATGGAAGAAGAAAGCAGAAAAATAATTGTGCGCAATCATTTGGAAAACCCTTCGTGGTCTGGGCCAAAACTTGCTAAAGTGTTAGGTTTTCCGCAAAATACCGTGTGGCGTGTTTTGAAAAAGTACAGAGAAACTTTGTTGACGGATCGCAAACCTCAAAGCAAGCGTCGGGCGGGTACTGTCAACCGTCAACTGCGGAACAAAGTCATCAAGAACATTAAGGCAAACCCCAACAAAATTTTTTTTTTTTGTAGAATTTGTCGTATAGAATCCTTTCTAAAAAAAATAAAAAACCTTCCAATGTTTTCATATATACAACGTGAGTTAGGTGGGCTGAAACTTACAACTCAGTTGTTCTTTAGAAGATTGCTTAAAACAATCTTAAAATAGTATACTCGTAACTGTTGGTACGCCATTGTCTTGATGAGTCTATGGTGCATGATCGTTTCGAAAAAAAAAACGAGATATCCACCCAAGAAACCACAAGCCACACCTACACCCACCATCACCACGACACCGATGGTCCACGCCATTAAGGGACTGGTTGTCAACCGATCGACGACCGCATTCACGGAAGAACAACTGACTCTCCTCAACAAAGGATTAGGATACGCGGTTACAACCAAGCCCGACGTGGAGCAGATCATCATCGACGTGGAGACAGCGATTACACACACTCCCAACATCTTCACAAAAGACAGCTAGGACTATCACTTCAAACATTATTAAGGACGGACAAAAACAAAGACACAACAACGCAAAGGAAATTCGTATCGTCAAGGAACTGAAATCTAAACCTGTTTTTTACCTAAAAGCAGACAAAGGCAACAAAGTCGTCATCATGGATAAGGAGGACTACGACATGCAGATGGCTTTAAAAATCAACAATGGACCTTACAGGCAGCTTCGAGTAGACCCCCTACCAAACATGGTGAAACACGTGGATAAAACACTAAAGGAGTGTAAAGCAGTACTAGGGGATGCAGCAGTCCGTCTTCGCGAACCAAAACCCATCCTTCCCCGAATTAAAGGCCTCCCAAAAGTCCACAAACCCGGAAACGAAATGAGGGAGATTGTTTCATCTGTAGGATCTCCAGCCCATAAGCTAGCAAAATGGCTAGTGAAAGAATTTCAAGGTATCTCCGAGCAATTCCCAAAAAGCTCAGTTCGTAACTCTCAGGAATTCGTACAACATCTGCTTTCATCAGGTCATATAAAAGAAAATAAAGTAATGGTATCTTTCGACGTCACCGCCCTTTTCCCTAGCGTACCAATCAAGGACGCGATTAACCTTCTAGAAGATTGGCTTTTAAAACAAGGAGATGATACAGCATGGAAGCAAAAGGTGCGAATGTACCTTAAGCTCACCCGACTTTGCATGGAAGAGAACTACTTCACTTTCAGAGGTTCTTTCTATAAGCAACTAAAAGGAGCCCCCATGGGAAACCCTCTATCCCCATTCCTCTGTGAACTGTTTATGGCAAATCTAGAAACCATTCTTAAAACGGAAGGATTACTTCCAACTCGCTGGTGGAGATACGTCGACGACATCTTTGCCGTAGTTAAACAAGATGATCTCCCCTTAATTCTTCAAGCAATCAACAATCTCCATAAAGACATCAAGTTCACTTATGAAATAGAAAAGGATGGGAAACTTGCATTCCTCGACCTTCTGGTAGTTAGAGAATCATTGTCATCATCGTCTTTAGAGTTTGAAATTTTCAGAAAACCCACAAACACCCAAAGAGTCATCCCTTACACTTCAAACCACTCTTTTTAACATAAAATGGCCACTTTCCACCACATGATCCACCGAATGTTGACCCTTCCCCTCAATAAAACCGGAAAAGCCAAAGAATTAGCATATATCTTCGAAACTGCTAGACTCGATGGTTACGAAAAGAGGACAATTCAAGCTATCATCCAAAAAAAGGAAAAACTTCTTCATAGGAAATCACAAACAACCCTTTCCGATTCACCTGAACCCCTGAAACGTGTGTCTGTCCCTTTCGATAAAGATATTACACAAAAGCTAAAAACTCAACTTAGGGAATTTGGCTTGGACTTAGTTTTCTCTAGCAGGAACAACCAATTTGCATCGTCGTTAGGCTCCACCAAAGATTCAATAGATGTATTAGGCAGAGCAGGGGTATACAAAATTAAGTGTAAACACTGCAGCAAAATGTATGTAGGTCAAACAAAGAGAACCTTGGCAACAAGGTTCAAAGAGCATCTAGCGGAGGTGACTAAGGCTGTCAAACAGACTGACAAAGGAATTTCACATAACTTCAAATCGACAGTTGCAGAACACTTCTTTACGGAAAATCACGACATAACGACGAATGACATCACAATCTTACGGACTACCTCTACACCCTGGAAATTAGACGTCGCAGAAAGCTTAGAAATTAACAAACAACAAAACACAAATTTACTAAACAAAGACCAAGGTAACGGGTACACATGGCTCTTTAACTTAATACCCAAACGACATCAAAACCGACGCAGTGGAACACCCGCTGCTACGGAATAATCAGGTTGGTTATAAAGAAAAGGCGAGGTAGATATCAAGCATAATATTTGTTTTGGACTCAGGATAGGTTAGGTACAAGAAATGTTAGCTGTAGGTACAAGTGTTTGTATTTAGAAAATAGGATAAATACGGCAGGTGGCGAAGGTTTTCTTTCAGTCGAGTATTAGTACACGACACTGAAGAAGTCTGCACATTGTAGACGAAATACGCGTATCTGTCAAGATAAGCAATAAAGGTAGTTGGAATTAAATGGAAATTACTAATCATTCTTCTTATTTTCTAGTCACAAGCATTATATTATTGCACTTATTAAACCCAAAATCAACATCATTAATGCGGGATCGCATTTATTCGACATCATTAATGCGGGCTCGCATTAATTCAACAGTTGTCAAGTAATGAAGCGTTAGATTAGATTTAAGAATGTAGTGATGCATTACCAATGCAATAATGCTACTTTAGCAATGTCTTATGGCATTACAAAAGATATAGCATTAGTTCGATCTTAGTGGGACCCTTTTCAGCATTATTCCAATTTCAATGATGCACTAGACGTAATACATATGCCCTATATATGCATGCTATTACAGCCTCGTGGTTACTTGGGCAGAAGAAAACAAATCAGTAAATGGGAAAAATGCCTAAAATTTTAAAAAAAAAATAGTACCGAAAAATCTGTAACTGGAGTCAAATTACCATAAATCGGTGATTTTTCACCGAACTTCTGTAAGCACCTTGAGCAGCCATCTTTTCAAATCAGAAGCAAAATAGTTCGGAAGTGGTTGATGCGCAGGAAGGAAAGTATTTCCTAAATAAATTGAATGAACACTATGAAAACATCATCAGTAGCTTCCGTAAGTAAAATAAATCACTTTATAATCATGATTTTTGGTTGCAGCCTGAAATAATCTGCCTACATTATTCGTTGAAAACGCTGTGTCGTCTATATCGCGCGAGTTCGAGCATATCTCGGTCATGGCAACCACGAGAAATCGTATTGCAGAGTACGTGAAAGACCTCACGAGTGATTTGACCAGAGAACTGAAAAAAAAAATCCATGGACATGGCCGCTATTTGTAATCAACACACTGCTAACGCATCTGTTCAAACACGTGATGCTTTGAATGAAGTAAAACCGCTTGCTAGTGCAATTTACACTTCGGACAGCAATATTAGCGCTCCTATTTTGGCACATGTTAAAGAAAAACGCAAGTCTAAGAACTGTCCGTCAAAAATGCATTTCGACAACAGGACCGGTAACACAACAAATGACATTAGCAACTTATTCGCTGATTTCTTCCAGGACATCTATATTTCTCATGACGATAATGAGCGTGACTTGCAATATTTCTCGTACCTCCCCGAGCAGGACATTTCAGCTGATAATTTATCTGTCAGGGAAATCTGAAATCTTTCATGCTCTTGAAACTTTGGATGCTTCAAAGGGTGCGGAACCAGACCAGATAGGCTTACCACGTATATTTTTACAATCTCTTTCAAAGGACCTAGTAAAACCTTTGTTTTAGTTGTTTAATTCATCATTGGAGTCCAGCGTTTCGCTTGCTGTTTGGAAGGAATCTATTTTGTTCCAATTTTTAAAAGTGGATATAAAAGCTGACATTAAAATTTTTCGAAGGGTTGCTATAATATTAAGCATTCCAAAACCTTTTTGAATCTATCATAAATAATAATATATTCTATACAATTTGTAACTTTTTCTTTGAACGTAATGGATAAAGGAAATTATGTTGAAGCGCTATATACCGATTTTAGTAAAGCATTTGACAGAGCTGATATTCCATTGTTGCTTTTTAAATTATCCAAGTTGGGATTCAATCCTGGGCTTCTAAAATGGATTGAGTCTTGACTCTAAGAACGCAAAGAGTAAGATTTGAGGGGAAACTTTCTACAATTGTTAACGTCACATCGGGCGTGCCACAAGGGTCTTGGTCCATTATTATTTATTTTATTTATCAATGGTATAGAACACATTTTGAGTTTCCTTCGTGTTTCAATATATGCAGACGACATGAAATTTTTCATGGAGATATGTGAGACATCTTACCTTGATTTATTTCAACACAAAATTGACAATTTTTACATTTGGTGTAAGAAAAATTTGTTGGAACTTAACGTAAAAAAATGCAATTCCATATCGTTTACCAGAAAACACACAATATTGCAAATACTATTACACTCGGCCAGAAAACTGTTGAAAGATGCTTTCAAATTAGAGACCTAGGTGTTATACTCGATTCTAAATTAACTTTTGCCGAACATTATAATAAAATCATTTATAAAGCAAGCAACATGCTCGGGTTTATCAAAAGGTTTAGCTTGAACTTTAATGATCCATACCCATCAAAATGCTGTACGTAACATATGTGAGCCCCTTCTTGAATATTGTAGCATAGTTTGGTCTCGATATTAAGATAAACATGTAAGCCGTATAGAGTCAGTTCAAAAACAGTTTTTGTTATTTGCCCTTCGTAAGCTAGGTTGGACGACTTAACCGATACCGTCTTATGAGTCAAAATGTATGCTGATTAATTTAGATGGGCTTAAAAAGAGAAGAGAATTCGCAATGGTAGCTCTCCTGAATGATGTTATTATGCAAAAAGTAAACACACAAGAGTTTTTAGGAAATATAAACTTCTATGCTCCCTCTCGCTTCCTAAGAAACAGACAATTGTTTTACATAAACAGTCAAAGAATAAACTATGCAAAGAATTGGCCTTTATATAGAATGATGTCCTGATATAATACATGCGACATTGAATAAAATTACGCTTAGGAAAAATTTTTTCTTAGGGTAATTTTGATATAACAAATAAGACTTTAAGTACTATTTGTAACAAAACTAGCCTACAATAGATTGACGCAAATAAATAGATGATTGATTGCACATGGAATGGCATTCAGGATCCCCACGGTAGTGATCAATTGCCCATAAAATTTTCAATTGCCACCGGGTTCAATCCTTCGGAATTCATCAACGTCGCGTATGATCTACCCCGTTATATCGATTGGACAAAGCTACATAACTGCAGCATATGTGAAGCCGTAACGACGGTAGAAGGATTTCTACCGCTGGAGGAATATAACTTCCTCTCCCACCTGAACTTAGACAGTGCACTTCAAGCTCAAACTCGACTAGTTCCAGGAACGTCATTTCGTGTACGGGTTATCGCGTGAAACGTCAATGAACACTCCTTGGAAAACGTTGCGACGATTGCGTGCTGGCACGAATGGTTCCTCGCGAAACCATGAATTCGATAGATGAGATCAGCCAACCGCTCTCTCTCTCGCACTTCTTTTGTGTTGCAATACGGCTACAGGGACTGGCAGGATCAAGTAGAACTCGCTTAAGAATATCCCAGACGACGCTAAGAGGCGCTTATTGAACTTATTTAATCAGTTTCTGGAACTGATGATTGGAGACGGGTGAGAGTTATTGCCATTCAGAAGCCTGGTAATCCCGCGTCCGACCACAACTCCTATCGACCCATCGCTATGTTATCCTGTTATCGAAAATTGTTGCAGAAAATTATTCTTTTTCGTTGAGACGAACAACTAACTTTCAGATACTTAAAATGGTTTCCGTAGGGGTAAGGGAACGAACGACTGTCTCGCGTTGCTTTCTACAGATATTCAGTTAGTTTTTTCTAAAACAATGGCTTCTGTATTCTTGGGTATCAAGGGGCTTTTTGTTCAGTATCTGTTGACGTTCTTCCAGATAAACTCCATGGTTGTTGCTTTTCACCATTAATGAAGAACTTTTTTTTTAATTTGCTGGTAGAAAAACAAATAAGCTTTTCTCATGGAAACTTAAACTTAAACTTAACTTCCTGATTTAGCTACATGGGTCTCCCCCATGGATCATGTTTAAGCCCGCTTTTGTAAAATTTGTATGTCAATGATATTGAAGGTTGTCTAAGTGACATCTGTACGATAAGATAACTTGCAGATGACGGTGCAGTATCTGTCACCCCAACGGAATTGATCTGCAAAGACCTTTACAGGGGATACTTTAAACAATTTGTCTAATTGGGCTCTATAGCTAGGATCGAATTCTCTACGGAGAAAACTGAGTTGATGATTTTTTCTAGGAAGCATACCCCTGTACAACCGAAGCATCAAATTTGGGGTAAACCGATACTCATTCTATGTTTGAATATCTTGGGGGCTGGTTCGACTCTAAGTGCACCTTGAGATCCTATATTGAGTATCTGAAGCGAAAGTGCAAGCAAAGGATCAACTTTCTTCGAACAACTACCGTAACTTGGTGGGAAGCACATCCGCAAGATCTTCTAACGTGGTACCGGACAACGATTTTGTCGGTTATGGAATACACACTTAGTTTCTGTTTTTACTGAGGTCGGTAAATTTGTACTGAGTTTTCAAACAGCAAAAAGTCAGTAAACTTTGAATCATCAGCACATGAAATATAAGGAACATTATTAAAATATTATGGAATGATGCATCCAGTGTACACTTCGAAAGAATTTATGTTTTCTTCAATTTTTAAGAATTGTTACCGAACAGATTGAGTGTGTACGGTACTTTTTGTTTTCAGTCAGTGGCTCGGTCACACATCATCAAACTGGAACGTATTCAGTATTGGTATTTTCGTATCGCGTTAGGTTGCTGCACTCGACTCATATGATGTGTCTTGAAGTGCTGGCTAGCATGTTGCCATTCTCGGATCGGTTTTCAGAATTATTTCTCCGGTTCCTCACCAGACGCTCGACCAGACGTGAAGTTATGAGCCCCCAGGTAATCGAAAACTTTGAGGAGCTTCTTGAGCTGAATCCGCAAACTCGCTTCATGACTTTGAACCACATGTACACAACACAGGATGTCAGCCCTTCGCCGAATATTCCTAATCGTGTTTCCTTCTCCAACTTCGGCAGTTTGGTTTATTTTGATGTATCTATGAAGCAGGAGCGTCATGGAATCCCAGAGCATACTTGGCATTTCACCCAAGTACGCCTCTCATATGCATATTGCTTGCCTCCTCTGAGGATGAAGCAGTTGCTGCGCTGGCAAGAAAATCACCACGCTTACGATGAGTGCAAAACAAGCCAAGTGTGGGAGGGTTTCTCTTGAGAGCATCTGTGGTGAAAATTTGAGAACGCGCTCTCGAATGAAATGAATGAATGGGGGGCTCTCGAGCTCACCCACCTAGTTCTCTCTGATTTACCTCTTGAGAGACCGCTCTGCAGAGCCAAATCTTCAGATATTTACAGCATGGGTTTAGTGCAGTGGAAAATTGTTTTGCTAAGAACCAACTGCAGATGAAATTTTCGCGTCGCGCGTGGTGGTTTGTCGTTTAAAGTGAGCGTTTTGATGACAAAATGGCAGAAAAAGGAAAAGGGAAGACGCCGTGCAAAAGTTTTTTTTAAAGAAAAAAGTGATAGACAGTGAAGGAAAGGAAGTAAACTTATCGTGGTGCATATTATGTGGTGAAGCAGGCAAACCATTTAAATGCTACACTATTTTTAATTTATCGCGGAATTTGGTGGTGAAACACAATAAGGAAGCCGAAGAAAATGCAATTAGTGCACCCGAAGAGCAAGTGGTTGGAGGAGACGCCCCAGTTAGGCCAAACCGCTTTACTGTGCCGATGGACAAAAACGTTTACGTCACGTCATTAGTGCGATGGATCACGGAATGCAATATTCCAATGAACTTTTTTGCCAAGAAGTGCGCGAGTAATGTTTTGGGCCCCATCGAAAATGCGTTGAAGTTGAACAGCGTCAGCAGAAAGAACATCATGCGCTATGTGGAAGTTGTTGAAGCACGCATGACAACATTTATAAGTGATGAAGTTAAAGGCAAAATCGTTTGCATTAAAGCTGATATAGCTTCACAAAAAGGTAGATCTGTGTTGGGAATAAACTCCCAGGTTGTGATTAACGGTAAAAATGTTGTCCGTACTCTGGCAATGGTCAAGCGACCAGATCGAAACACAGCGGAAAACATTTTCAGTGACATTAAGAAGGTTTTGGCAAAATTTGCAATCGACTTAAAGCAAGTGTATTCCATAACCACAGACAATAGAAAAAAAACTTTTTAAAAACATCAGTACTCATGAGAAATGCTCAAATGATTATGCTGAACGAAACGGAAATGCAATTTCTTCCTGAATGTGAGCAGAAATTCATAGAGAACAGTTTCGTTGAAATGGAACATCTGGACGAAGAAGGAGATGAAGTATCCGTCTTCATACCGTAAGTATATTTTTCGAATAATTAAGTGTAACAAGTATATGAACAACTTTGCTGAACACAGGAAATGTTTATCATCTCTTGATCTTGAGGTTTTAATTGAATTTGGATGGGCCAACTTACAATCCTAACTTTATAAAGCACGATAAGACATTCCTTAAAATTACCTATTTTCATCGATATTTTCATCACATAGTAAATAAGACTAGCTATCAGCCGCTTTATTTAATTTGGAAATATGGGTGTCCAGTCGATGTTTATGAACGAAAAACAAAACTATGACCAACCTTCACATCTATCGCTTACTTAACACACAGCTGCTAAAAATTTAGACGATCCTTGATTCACAGGATGTCGCTGCCAATTCCATCAAACTGAAAATATTGAAAACATTCCAAAACCGGAATTTTGTTTACTGGAATACGGCAAATTATTAAATCGATTGATGGTTTTAAGTAAATTGGCATTTAAAGTACTGTTTGACAGAAAAAAACAAATTGCTGGACGAAATTCAGTAAGTTGTTAAGCTGAATAACAGTAAACTTTCTAAAGTAACGCTGCCCAAGTAACCACAAGCATTATATCATAACACTAATTCGACTGATTATCAGCAACAGAAATGCCATATGACATTTTTTCAACAACTCCCATGCTATAGCATTACCTTTACATTTAAAATGTTATGATGCATTACCATATATCTACAAACAACTTAACGTTAAATACGCATCAAATGATGCATTATTGAATTATCTCAATAAATGTTTCATCGCTAGCTAAAAAGCAGCATTGGTGCAGTATCATCTGGATGACGTATTCCAATTTGACTTTAGAAATGAGAAACATATGATCGAGCCGAGCTGCCTGTCAGATCCAGAATCGTCATCTTCATTCTCCTTCACCTTGGACTTAGCAGCAGTAAATTTGGTTTGGAATATGACTGCATTATGGGGAGCCGCAGGTTTTTCTGGTTGTTGGTATTCAGAGGACTGAGCTGTTTTTTCAACGAGGAATCTTCATTCTCATATATATGATAGGGTACGGGACGGGTTTTAAGCAGTTTAGTCAGCCCCTGAGACATTTGATGAAGCTGTATGTAATCTATAATTAGAACTGCCAATATTTAGACATTACGAAACATACCTTCAGCAACGAGCATTAGGCTCAGAAAATGTCATAGCCATGGAATAAAGTTCCCAATTGCAGGGACTTCTTAAACACATGCGGATTGCTTTCCGATTAAAAAAATGTTTTCTTCAGCCCCTCAATCGGTACATAAACTAACAATATTGTATGAGTGCGATTCTGTGCATGTGTGCGAAGGCGAAATGAAATAAGCCAGTTCACGATTTGCTGCAAACGTCAATTTCCTCAACCCGCTCCTTCGTTTTACCTAGCCGCTCTCGACCACAAACTCGTCTCCTAGCAGGTTATGAGACAGACGTACACGACCAAACTTTTAGTTTGTCATTGATCTTTAGAATCTTCACGCAAATGTTAGCCAAAACAACTCTGATGACAAACGGGATGCTTCGTTTAAAAACAAACAAATGCAAGAGACAGCAGGCTTCACGTTACATTACCGGTGCGCTATATCCATGGTGAACAAAGAAGAGAGGAAACATGGACTCTCTCAAAAGCAACTGTGATGCCATAGCTGCAGCTCAACAGCGAAGCATTATTTATCGTTGGGTACTATTGGACAGCTCCAAAACATATTTTTTTATTGCAAATGATAGTGCCAGATGATGGACAATATAATCATAAGCATAGATCAACCTCCAATGACTGGAAGAAACATGAAATAAATAGCGATTTCAAATTATCGAAATATGTAATAAATTTAACTCAATGTTCAGCATCACTTTCTGGCCACAAGCCAAGTTGTGGGAGAGAGCTGATGAAGACATGCTCTCCGGTACACGCGATGCAAATGCAAAATACACAAAGGCAACATTTGATCGAACTTCTTGAGTAGGTCAGAAACTGATGGTTTCTAGATGATGTATTTTAAATCTTCAAGATGACAGTAATAAATTGGTAATCAATCATGATTCATACATCGAATCATTGGCCCAATAGATAAAGCTTATGATCGTATCATTAAAAATGAAATTATTTGGAAAATGTAGGAGTGATAGACCTATTTCCTAACAACTGATTAAAATAGTGACCCCTGATTAAGCCGTTCCCTACCCTATATCATTTTCATTTATTATCCAGTTTCAACCTGCACCGGGTATCAAAATTGTGTCGGCTTGTTGTGTGATCAACGGCGGTGGGTATGATTTCATTTGTAACTCGTATCGGGTTGAGGTTTGCACTGATAAAAGGTTCGGGTATCGCAATCTCAACGACGTGTTTAGCCAGAATCTAAAAATAGCTGCATGAAATATGTTTTTATAGAACGACAAAGAGGGTATGCTTAGGGTATGCTTCGTTTATATTATGCACACTACTAAAATGTCATGTAAATTTCTGTCTCCTGAGACCGACACATGCAAGCGTCCTTTAACACATAAGAATGAGTTGAAAGAGATGAGAAAATAAATTCAATCAAACGCATCTTTCGTCGAATTGCGTATCTGTCAATTTCAGGAGACATAATTTTACACGAAATCTTTCCTTACGTTCCCCGACTTTTTACAAACATGAATTACGTCTCGTGTAAAGTTCATAATTTCTAAGTGTGTGCAGTTGTCTTGTATAATTCCATTTCTCTCTTGGCTAAGAGTGTTAACGCAACCGGCCACGATCAATCATGAGAAGCGTTGGTTCGAATCCCGATGTAAGAAACACATTTGAGCCTATAAAAAATAAATCCCATCAATGTAACGCCAAGATGCCGTAACATAAAATGAATTAATATCCCTAAATAAAACATAACAGAGGAAATGAATTCAAATAGCAGAAAATTAAATACATTTTTGATGTTTTTGTTTTCCAAAATATCCCAAGCTCTATATTTGCATTTTAAAATGCAATAAAACATTTCAGTAGAAGCAGTAATTCAACTGCTGAAAAAGTTACTATGCCCTAATTATACTTATTCTCGGGCTTCAATAAAGCATGTGCGCTAGCTTTAATTTGACAGAAGTGGGGCCCTTTTCAACTTTAGTTCTAGTTTAAGTACGCATGTATGATTAGACTGTTTTTTACCATAAACTTATATCGTAATACAATGCAAAATTGATGTATCTATATAGAGCCTCATGGTTACTTGGGTGTACATCGGCAAAAAAGTGTATTGCTGATTTGCTTTTAGTAAAAGAGACTGCTGAATCGTGGAGAGAAAATTTGGTGTGTAGATTTCTCGTGGTTCAGCGGTTTAATTGGGAGTATGAAATTGTAGTTTTTCTCACATCATATGTGGTTTCTGTGGTCTTTGCTTTTCAATATCTCATAAAAAAAATTATACTCAGTGTAATGTGTATTTATAGATAATGGCTCGCGGTATGGTTAAAAAAATTCTATTTGGCCCGCCATCTCGTTTTTGAATTATTGAAACCGAACAGAGACATAAAGGCTTAGAGCATTTCCACTGTTTATAACAGCGCATTCACGTAAACTTCTGACACTGTGTTAGCAGAAGACGAGCACCCTGAATTTTACAAACTGTGTCATATTTTGCAATACTACATATTTCAACATAATTGTAGAGATATAATGTAGCTAATTTAATGAACAATAAGAAAAAAGTATTGTTGTAGGTTAAGAATCATGGCTAACTTTTTAAAAAAGGATTATATTCATAAAAAGTAGATTCGTACCGATAAAATCTTCAAAATATCTCAAACATGGTTGTACTTAGCAAAATGGTTGTTATTAGCTTTTTGTTTTGAAATAACTTATGGAATGTTATAATATTGTTTGCTATTCTAATTCATACAAATAGATAAAATTTGAAAAAAAAAAACCTACATGTGACATTCCAAAAAAAAAGTTATTCATCAAAAAAATCGGGAATATTTTCACCCATCACTTTGAATAATTTGAATTTTAAATTTAATTTATTAATGAAAGCAAAATTATTAAAAACTTACAATTTATATTTTTATATAAATTTCAATTGATTCTCTACTACTTCTTTCAGACACTATTTCGGTACATTGTTATGAATTTTTGAAAAATACATATGCTGAAACAAACAGAAAAAAATCTGAATTATGGTAAAAAGCTGACAGTTAACTTTTGCTCTTAAGTTGACATAAACAGATGACATGGTATAACTTTGGGAAATATCACTCACAAGTTCACATGTAGTACTGTATGAATTCATGCTAAATATAGCAGTTTTAATGTTTTTTACAATGGAGGCCTATTTGTTACATTCAATAAGATGCAACTTTTTGGACTGCGCATCTCTTATGTGACATGGATTTTCAACAATATTTAATTTCCATTTTTTTTTTTTTTGCTGTGCACATACGCCTTTTGGAGAAATTAGTGGTGAGTCATAATGGTCAATTAACTCGTAGAAAAAAAATTATGTATATGTATATATACTTTTTTTTACATTTTTTTACAAGTACAAATCACTCTAAGAGTATTTTGCTTATTCATTACTAAACTTGATGGAATGTCAGTAATGCCATGAATAATTTTTACTACAGGGAGGCAGATATAAACGACGACGACTTCGATGACGACACTGAGTTCCTGACTTTTTCTGCTGATGAAAGCGAATGTTTTGATCAAATCCTGGACGACGACCTTCCAATAATTGAACAACCTCATCTAGTAGGAGTTAGATGTGCGGCCCACGATGTGCTACTTTCTGTGTATGATGTTATAAGGAGGAAAACCGTTTCCAACTTCCTCGCAAAAGTGCGGAAGTTAGTAAAGATATTGAGAGCACAGCCCTATGTGAATTCCTTTAAAGTTGATAAACGCGGAATATGCCGATCTTGGATGGTGAAACACGATGGGGCTCTGCCTACGTAATGGTTAAACGCATTGAGGATCAGAAGGATTTCGTGCAGGGTCTTTTAGCTGTAGAGCTACAACGTGAATTCAACGACAAATTCTGGATGACCGTTGAACGATTCGTAAAAGCGAAATTCCCAGTTTACTTATAAACTAAAAGAGTACAGGAAGAATCTCTGACATGCGGAACAATGTATCTTTATTGGAAAGAATGCTGCCTTGAACTAATCGAAATGAATGACTCATAGGGAAATAAACTTCTCAAAGCACTACAGAATCGACAAAGTATGTGGTTCGACAACCCAGCATTCGTGACTGCTCTTTTTGTAGATGCACGACTGAACGATTTTCATCCTTCAGTATTGACGCAAGACCAGAGAGCAGAAGCCATTGTTAGTTTTTTTTTTTAATTTTCTAATACAACAGTTCAAATTGAACTTCAAATCTGAGCCAAGATATGTACAGTGGCTTAGAAACTAATAATTTAAAGTCAAAGTGTTTTCGAACAAATCCTTAAACTTGTCGGTCCAGCTCTGACTTTACTACAAAATGAGTTCTAAATAACAACCCAAAGACCTTTGACGCAAGAACTTATGAACTTTTTTTTTTATCTTGACTAATTTGACTTGTGCAGAGCAGTATTTGTAATAAAAAAAATTGTGGTGGGTTATATCAGGGATATAACCGCAAGGTGCACGTAGGACCGCGTTGGTTTATAGTAATAATGGTCATCTAATTTATTATCATCATTGCACATACACGCTTAGAAAATTTTACAGTACTCGGTAATTTTTTAAAGAACTTTCAACAGCTGAACGTTCGGTAATCCAATTTAACGGATTTCGGTAAAATTTGACAAGTTCCGGTAATTTTTTACCGGAATATTGTGAAATTTCACCGAAATCCGGTAAATCGGATTACCGAACGTACAGCTGTTGAAAGTTTGGTAAAAAGTTACCGAATACTGTAAAATGTTCTAAGTGTGTATGGTTGGTTAAAATAGTTCTATAATTTTGCATTGGACCCGGCCCTTCTCATGAATTTTGCTCCATACTGCACTTTCGTGATCCTCATCCTTCTGGGCCTACACGGCCGTGAAACGCATATCAGTCCCATCTTTGCTTACTTTCCTATTCATATTGGACTGATATGCGTTTCACGGCAGTACAGTACGAAGCAAAATTCTAAAGAAGGGACGGGCTTCAGTTATAACACCGACAACAGAGCACAACAGTCAAACACCGACAACAGAGCAAAATAATTTTGCAGCTGAGGGGTGTGGCTATTTCTGTATTCATCATGGAATGAAACTAAATAAAATAAAAAGAAGAAGACAACCATTTGTTTTAAAGCATATTTTCAACCCGTTCATACGGAGATTTTTATAGGAGCAAAAGTAGGTCATTTTTAAGTAAAAAATTTAACAACTTATTCTAATAGCACTTAAATGTTATTTCAATGCAAACATTTTGTAAGTTTTTATGATCAAATGGTGTACAAATGAAGTCATTGTGTTAAGTTGAACGAGAGTTATTAGCGTTCAAAAAATTTTCACTTTAGCGTAACACTCCCATTTTTCAAAATTTTGAAATCACACCCGGTATAGAAAAGAGAAACGTAGTCCTACGTTAAAATGGATTACACTTATTTTATCATACAAGCTTTTTTTTCGAATTAATACACTTACTAAACTTCCCACTAGCACATGATTTGATTAAATAATCTATTTGTTTCCGCAACTCTTTTACTTTACCCCGTCTGAAGGTGGGATTGTGTATTAGAGGGACTGCCTGTAAACTGTTCCACATCATACGCCTGTCTAATTCGAATATCTTGAAAGTTGATACATAGAATTTAAAACTTCAAAGTTGATACATAGAATTTACAACTTAAATCTCACAAGTATCAGAAGACTCTTTAATATGGGATCTAGATCGGTGAAATGTCAAAAGAATGGGAAAGAACACAGGAATGGTCTGTTTTTTTTTAAATATGACTCCTTCCTCTGGATATTTTTAAACCGTTTGCACTTGAATCGTCTCGGAAATTCATTAAAGCCCATTCAAGGATAGATTACATGGCTGCATAAACAACATTACATTTTAATAATAAATAAAAAGATTAAATTTTGGCTAAATGGATGGGAAATTATTTCAAACAGTTCCTTATAAACAATTATTTTATAAATAATATTTGAAAATATTTCGCGACATATTTTTTGTTGTAAATTATCCTATAACATATTATATGTTTAACATGTGGTTCTTCGACGGATATCTATAAATTGAAGAAATTTTACAGATCATTCAGTAGAAATTCTATCTGACTTATCAAAACCGTATTTTTTTACTGAATATTAAAACTAGGATTTGGTGTGTAGTTGGTGGAATATTATTATTTTAAATAACTCAATGTAGACATCTTGTAAATTACGCAGATCGATACACAATGGCACAGCCATTTAGTACCTCTAAGAAAGATGCAAAGAAGCTGACAGGAAGATTCGATGAGCTAACTCCTTTTGCTTATGAGAAATAAGATTGTACAAATAGTGTACCATGAGCTTTGAGACAAAAATGTAGGATTGTTCACTTGTTGCTGTTTTAAAAATATCAAAAATTATAGCGATTTTCTAGAATACTTATTAAATGTATTCAAATCCAATATTTTACATGCTTCATGAAAACTTTATGTTGTCACAAATAACACATATATGTTCAACTAAGAAGCAAGTGTTAACTCACGAGGGAATCATTTGTTGATTACATTAAAAATTGAAAAATAGTAAAATAATCATTTATTTTTATCATTGTACACACCACCAAAATATCATGTAAATTTCTGTCCTCAGAGACCGACACATGCAAGCGGCCTCTTGTACATAAGAATGAGTTAAAAGAGATGAGAAAATAAATTCAATCAAACACATCTTTCGTCAAATTGCGTATGTGTCAGTTTCAGGAGATATAATTTTACACGAAATCTTTGTTTACAAACATGAATTACGTCTCGTGTAAAATTCATAATTTCTTAGTGTGTAGGGAGGTTTCCACTATTATAATAAACGCAGTGTTCTGTACTTAGAATTTTATTTTTTTTAAGGTTTCTTTCGTTACATTTTACAGCATTATAGATCGAAATATGAATTATTCTCACCATTTTCATTTATTTTTTGAATTTTTCAGCAAACAAAACGATTGGTTAGAACATAAGAAAATGTTTACGAAATGAATCGTTCAAAACCTCATCAATGAAATGCTGCAACGATGAGGTTATCTATTATCCTAAAGAAGGAAAGTCATGCTCATCATCAACTTTAGGAGCAGAGCTTTTGTTGAAACGTGAACTTTGTTTAGGTTTGAAGTTACCATCAGTTGGTGGTTGTAGCGGGCGAGTGCGCCGGTCTCTTTTCTCTGGTTCAATTTCACGTGTTTCATTCGTATCTCTTTTTTCTCCTTCGCGTCTTCCTAGATTTCTTGGTGCACCTTTTCCACCTCTACCTCTTGGACGTCCCATTATTCCTCCACGTCTTCCATCGTTAAAATGAAATTCAATTTCAAGGACTTGTTTTTGCTTGCCAATTTTCTGAATCTCATTTTCTTCTTCTGCTCTTACTTCGGTAGTCTTCTTATCTAGTGCTATCATCTTGTCCCACTGAGCTGCATTTTCACCCTCTCCTGCTTTTCTTAAATTGTATTGAGGTTTTGACCTTGCAGCAGCTATTTGAGCTTTCCATTCATCTAATGTCATTTCTTTTAGTTCCTCTTCCACAGGTTTGATTTCTGTTGGCTCCGTTTGTTCTTCTTTAATTTGCTCAGAAGCTGGCCCCTTTTCTTCCTCAGTATCATGTGGCATATAGTCTTCCTGGAAATTGTTATACTCCTTTGCATCTAGTTTCGCACTACCCCAATTATGTGATCCAGTTCCGTCACGTTTTTCGACAGCTTTTACGCCAGTTTTGTTAGATCCAGATTGACGATCAAATTCTCGTTTACCACGCACATCAAAACGTTTGTTTCCAGGTTGTGATTTCCGGGGGCCATTTTCATCATTATTAACTTCACGGTTCTTACGGTTATTTTTTTCTTCACGGTTTTCAGTACCCGAAACGTTACTTTTATTAATTTGTCGTCTTTCGGTGTTTTTTCCTGGGTAGCCATTTTTGTTGCCGTCTTCACGTGGTGTGCGAATGTTATCTTTTTGTGTTTCTTTAATACCATGCTTTTCA
This sequence comes from Aedes koreicus, assembly GCA_024533555.2. Classification (NCBI taxonomy): domain Eukaryota; kingdom Metazoa; phylum Arthropoda; class Insecta; order Diptera; family Culicidae; genus Aedes; species Aedes koreicus. The sequence goes on from JAHHFK020001201.1 coordinate 162,355, forward strand.
CCACGTTGATTATGTAAATTAGCGTTATGAATCACTGTAGAACTCTTCAATTCTTCAAGTTTTTCTGGATGTCGGTTTTCATTATTAATAGCCTTGTTTTGCGTAGTCTTGTTTTCCTTCTCTGCATTTTTTACCTTCTTTGTAGTTGGCTTTGAAGCAGCATTATCAGCGTTCATGGAAGGGTTTGTCTGGTTTTTCTTTTGGTTTTTTTGAACTTTTCGAGTAACAGTTTCAAAGGGATCATCGCCTTCATCATCGATTGAAAAAAGATCGTACCGATTGGCCACATTTATTCCATACGATGTGTTCTCCATTTTTAATACTTGATTGACACCAAATTTGTGTCTATGAATGAATCACACGTCTCTGAAAAATATCAAGTACGATTATTAAAACCACAATACTCTCTGAAGGTTGCGATAAAATGTACCTTGAATTTAATTGAATCAGCATTCGTAGAGTTAACAAACGACGAACATAGTTCAACACACTTTCAGCAACAAATTTTGCGAGTCTTAAATGATGAGTTTTCTTTGCTATAGTGACAGCAACGAACTTTATATGACATTCGCCTTCTTTACTGTAACAGTCCCTCGGATAAGCGGTGGGTGTGGCGACAATAAATGGGTAGCATGCGCAGCAACACTACACACAGTGATGCCGTCTGATTTCATAACAACATGAACAGCTTCAAACTAACAATTCATCAGTGCTGCTAGTTTATGTTTATGCTTTCTGTTAGGGTTTTCGGTACCGGCTTTTGAATTTAACGCTTGAAAAATGCCCTTTTTTATCGGATTCCAATTCCCAATTATATCCCAAGTAACCACAAGCTTTATATTATTGCACTTATTCAACACAAAATCAACATCATTAATGCGGGATCGCATCAATTTAACAGTTGTCAAGTAATGAAGCGCTAGATTAGCTTTAAGAGTATAGTGATGCATTAACTATGCAATAATGCTACTTTAGCTATGTCTTATGGCATAATAAAAGATATGGCATTAGTTCGATCTTAGTGGGGCCTTTTTCAGCTTTAATCCAACTTCATTGATGCAGTAGACGTAATGCATATGCCCAATACATGCATGCTATTATCGCCTCGTGTTTACTTGGAATGTTTATGGACTGACCTCTTTCTTGCCCCTATTTTAAAAAGTTCGTAAAAATCCCACCATGCATCACTTGAGAGGCTGCAGGGTAAGTAGGACTAGGTGTTATAAATATGTACGGCATAAGAATAATTCTTCATATTGCAGGTCTGAAGGATCACAAGGGCACTGAACAGCCTCCATCCAAGGTTATGTTGATGAGCTAAAAACTCATGTTAAACATGACCATAACAATATTTGTAAATTGTGTGGCTCTATGATGAGAAATAAAGCTTAAGTTTAATAAAATTGATGCTTGCGACGAGGGGCACGCAGAGCCCTGTGGGGGGTGCTTTGTACTTAATATTTTTTGGGTTTTCTGGGTACTGAAAAAAAATTTAAATGTACTGTGAATATATTTCTAGCACAAAAAAATTTTTTAATAAGAAACAAATAACAAAAAAGTATGTTTTTATTATAAAAAGTAATGAGTTTTAAAAAATATAAAAGTACTCAGACGTGTTAAATGTGTACTCAAAGTATTTGATAGAATTAGAAGAGTTTTTAAAGTACTTAAAAGTACCTGAAAGAATTTAATGAGTAATGAAAGTACTAAAAAAATAGATAACTATTTCAAGTTCCTGAAATTGATTGATTGCTTTATTTATTTCCTTATTAAAAAGACAGAGTACTTGTAATTATAAGTAATTTATCAATCACGTCAGATTATATCAATATCGTATAGATGTAATGTATGTAAAAATGTAAATAATAATTTGCATTATATGACATTTCATTTGGTACGCATTGCAATAACATTCTCCTTTGGTAATCATAAAAGTTAGCGTCAACGAGTTAATTATAATAACTTTGACTAACTAAACTCTTTTTTTCCGCTTTATATTTAAAAAGAAGTGAAAAAAATGATAATTTTGGGGCATAATAGTACCAACAATCAACTAGCGATTTGAAATTGGTTCACTGTTGTTGAACCCCTTGGTCCGAAGTACACCTTGAAGCCAGCACCTAACTATACATATTTGCGCCTTTGTTTTGATTTGCTGTGTTTTTTGACAGAATATTTGAGAGTGTGTTCGTGTGAGTTCATTATTAGGGGTGTATTATTAAGCTTCCACAGGTTTGATTTCTGTTGGCTCCGTTTGTTCTTCTTTAATTTGCTCAGAAGCTGGCCCCTTTTCTTCCTCAGTATCATGTGGCATATAGTCTTCCTGGAAATTGTTATACTCCTTTGCATCTAGTTTCGCACTACCCCAATTATGTGATCCAGTTCCGTCACGTTTTTCGACAGCTTTTACGCCAGTTTTGTTAGATCCAGATTGACGATCAAATTCTCGTTTACCACGCACATCAAAACGTTTGTTTCCAGGTTGTGATTTCCGGGGGCCATTTTCATCATTATTAACTTCACGGTTCTTACGGTTATTTTTTTCTTCACGGTTTTCAGTACCCGAAACGTTACTTTTATTAATTTGTCGTCTTTCGGTGTTTTTTCCTGGGTAGCCATTTTTGTTGCCGTCTTCACGTGGTGTGCGAATGTTATCTTTTTGTGTTTCTTTAATACCATGCTTTTCACCACGTTGATTATGTAAATTAGCGTTATGAATCACTGTAGAACTCTTCAATTCTTCAAGTTTTTCTGGATGTCGGTTTTCATTATTAATAGCCTTGTTTTGCGTAGTCTTGTTTTCCTTCTCTGCATTTTTTACCTTCTTTGTAGTTGGCTTTGAAGCAGCATTATCAGCGTTCATGGAAGGGTTTGTCTGGTTTTTCTTTTGGTTTTTTTGAACTTTTCGAGTAACAGTTTCAAAGGGATCATCGCCTTCATCATCGATTGAAAAAAGATCGTACCGATTGGCCACATTTATTCCATACGATGTGTTCTCCATTTTTAATACTTGATTGACACCAAATTTGTGTCTATGAATGAATCACACGTCTCTGAAAAATATCAAGTACGATTATTAAAACCACAATACTCTCTGAAGGTTGCGATAAAATGTACCTTGAATTTATTTGAATTGGATTTGGTGGGGTTAAAAAACAAAAAAAAAATTTTAAACCCATTTTGTGCCACAATTTTTGTGTGTTTTATTTTGTGGTTTTTTTTTGTTTGTGGGAGCGAAAGAAATTTTTTATATTTTTCTTCTTTTTTGTTTGAGACGGTCGGTAAGTAGGACTAGGTGTTATAAATATGTACGGCATAAGAATAATTCTTCATATTGCAGGTCTGAAGGATCACAAGGGCACTGAACAGCCTCCATCCAAGGTTATGTTGATGAGCTAAAAACTCATGTTAAACATGACCATAACAATATTTGTAAATTGTGTGGCTCTATGATGAGAAATAAAGCTTAAGTTTAATAAAATTGATGCTTGCGACGAGGGGCACGCAGAGCCCTGTGTGGAGTGCGTTGTACTTAAAATATTCTTGGACTTCTTGGTACTGAACAAAAATTTAAAAGTACTTTGAAAGTATTTCTAGCACTCAAGAATAATTTATTAGGAATCATAGAACTCCAAAGTATGTCTAGATTATTCAAAGTACTGAATAGTGTTTAAAAGGAATATAAAGTACTCAGACGTGTTAAATGTGTACTCAAAGTATTTGATAGAATTAGAAGAGTTTTTAAAGTACTTAAAAGTACCTGAAAGAATTTAATGAGTAATGAAAGTACTAAAAAAATAGATAACTATTTCAAGTTCCTGAAATTGATTGATTGCTTTATTTATTTCCTTATTAAAAAGACAGAGTACTTGTAATTATAAGTAATTTATCAATCACGTCAGATTATATCAATATCGTATAGATGTAATGTATGTAAAAATGTAAATAATAATTTGCATTATATGACATTTCATTTGGTACGCATTGCAATAACATTCTCCTTTGGTAATCATAAAAGTTAGCGTCAACGAGTTAATTATAATAACTTTGACTAACTAAACTCTTTTTTTCCGCTTTATATTTAAAAAGAAGTGAAAAAAATGATAATTTTGGGGCATAATAGTACCAACAATCAACTAGCGATTTGAAATTGGTTCACTGTTGTTGAACCCCTTGGTCCGAAGTACACCTTGAAGCCAGCACCTAACTATACATATTTGCGCCTTTGTTTTGATTTGCTGTGTTTTTTGACAGAATATTTGAGAGTGTGTTCGTGTGAGTTCATTATTAGGGGTGTATTATTAAGCTTGGGACCGATGTGCTAGTAGAGCGATTCCACGAACAAGTGGGAAATTTTTCCAGTTTTTATTTTTTGTATTTTTTGATTTGCATGAAACCTTGCATACAAGTTTTTGGGGAAGAAAAACGCCGTTTTGCATACTTGGTTCGCCATTTTGAATCTAGCCTTACTTATGAGAAGGGCCTATGAAAAATGCACATGATATCTTCAAAAAATTGTATCTTGGAAACGGTTTGTCCGATTGGTTTGGTGTCTTCGGCGAAGTTTTAGACAATTGTTGGTGCTATATGGAAAAAATATGCACGGTAAAAAAAAGTTTGTTTTTTGTGTTTTGAACTAAAATATAGATTTTCCCTTAAAAGTTGCAGGTCAATAATTTTTTAATTATCTTATTGTTATAGCTGATTTAAAATGCTATCTAGTGCACAGTAGATTATTCTGGAGAAAAATAGGTTACAATGATAAAAATAATTTAAAAAAATTACAATTTTCAAAAAAGCTATAAAGAAAAGTCAAAAAAGTTTGTCACTCTAATTTTATGAAAGAACATCAAACTTGCAAGCAAAAAGTACTTGGATAACATTTTTCTAAGATGCACCGTTTAGAAGATATTACTGATTTAATATTGATTTTTTTGATAACTTAATAATATTTGGCCCTTTTCAAATATATTCCGTGTTTTTCCAGTTTCAAAAGTATTTTTTTCGGAAAGATTGAAAAATGTTGAGTTAAAATGACACTGACAGCTTAAAGATTCGAGTGAAATTCTCTGCCTTAAAAGTATTTTGAAAAACAAGTTACAAAATCCCACTATCAGGAACAATGATTTCTTCAAGTGATTTTTGGTGCGTTGTGCTGAAAACGTGCTAACAAGTATTAGATACAGGTAATTAGATACCAGTTAGCTGTACTACGTACAGTTGGTGATTGTAAACATGGTCTTTGTTGGAACTAGTCCACCATGGCCACGCTGGCCATAACGAGGCTAAAGGGCGATACGGTCAAAATTTGGTCAATATCAACTTGACGTATTTCTTTCAATTTTGCATTTAAAAAACCTGAACACCCCTCATTTTGAAGGTGTGTGTGTAGAATGTTGCTCCTATTTTGATTTTGGAATTCACTCTTCAGTTGTCAAAATGCCGTCCAAGCAAGAAGAGCAGCGTATCAAAATTTTGCTCGCGCATCGCGAAAATCCGAGCTACTCGCACGCAAAGTTGGCAAAATCGCTAAAAGTTGCCAAATCAACCGTTACAAATGTAATTAAAGTGTTTGGGGAACGTTTGTCGACAGCCAGGAAGTCTGGATCGGGGGGAAATCGAAAACCGGAAGCCGCTGAGACGACAAAGAGAGTTGCCGGTAGTTTCAAGCGAAACCCTAACCTATCTCTCCGAGATGCCGCAAATAAGCTGGGTGTATCGTCTACAACCGTGCATCGAGCCAAAAAACGAGCCGGACTATCGACTTACAAGAAAGTAGTGACTCCAAATCGCGATGATAAACAAAATACGACGGCCAAAGCGCGATCCCGGAGGCTGTACACGACGATGCTGACGAAGTTTGACTGCGTGGTAATGGACGACGAAACCTACGTCAAAGCCGACTACAAGCAGCTTCCGGGACAGGAGTTTTGTACGGCAAAAGGAAGGGGAAAGGTAGCAGATATTTTCAAGCACACGAAACTGTCAAAGTTCGCAAAGAAATATCTGGTTTGGCAAGCCATCTGTACCTGTGGCTTGAAAAGCAGCATTTTCATAGCTTCCGGGACTGTCAACCAAGAAATTTACGTGAAAGAGTGTTTGAATAAACGTCTGCTGCCTTTCCTGAAGAAACACGGTTGTTCCGTACTGTTTTGGCCGGATTTGGCATCTTGCCATTACGGTAAAAAGGCCATGGAGTGGTACGCCGCCAACAACGTGCAGGTGGTTCCCAAGGACAAGAACCCTCCCAACACGCCAGAGCTCCGCCCAATTGAGAAATACTCGGCTATTGTCAAGCGGAACCTAAAGAAGACCAAAAAAACTGCTAAGGACGAGCAGCAGTTCAAGGCAAACTGGCTTTCTTCGGCGAAGAAGGTGGACAAGGTGGCTGTACAAAATCTGATGGCAGGGGTCAAGCGTAAGGCCCGGAAATTCGGATTTGGAAAAGCGGAAGCCAAACTGAATATTTTTCCTGAATTTTTTACTAATTGAACTTGAAAAAGAAATTTAATTTGATTTTTTAAATAAACGATTTCACCGATTTACACGCGTTTTCCCTTGACCAAATTTTGACCGTATCACCCTTTAGCTCCGTCGATGACCGTTTCTTAATAATAAATAAAAAGAACGCAGTCTTAGTCACCTTCCATCAAACTAGACGGCTGCCGACTGATACCTCAATCAACAACCGCCGCACTCTTTATTCATTCCAGGTATATACAATTTACAATCTTCTTCAATAACAATATACCTACGCCAGCAAATCTACCTCGCTCCAACTCTCCAAACTCGTACCTGAAGGTTCGACGATACCTGAGCGTTCAACTCTACCTATCTTCCAACAGTCTTTACCCAGCATTCTATGATTTCTACCCGTGAGCTGTATAATAATGTCTGACTCGGTTCTGAATTCATCCAGTATCTACCAAACAGTAAATGCAGAAAGGTTGCTAGTAGCATAGTGATTATAGTAATTTCCGCTCACAATCCTGTGTTTTTGAACGAGATCCAGTGTTGTTTGGTAACATAATAATTGTAAAGGAAAGTGTAACACGTTTTGGTGCAAAGGTAAGTTTTAAATACACATTTTAATTATATGTTTTGTGATATTTTCGTACAAAACTAACAATTGGAAAATATTTTCTATGTTACAGATTACAAAATGAGTAAAATAAGATGTATTCGCCCATTCAAAGACATTCAGTGTTCGAAAGAGCTGCGATATCTCACGGATGGTATCATCCAAAAACTAAAATCAATTGGATTTTGCAAGGTATCCACACACACCAAGGATTTTCGTATTTGTTCGTCTTGCCGTCTACATATTGATTCAAGAGCTCACCTCACCCAAAACGAAGAACAAAGCGTAGCCGGCGGCTCAAGGATGCCAACTGTTCAGTCCATACCTGATGTACCTGATTCGCAAAGCTATGAAAGTTTGGTCACGATACCATCAGCGTCAACGCTAAGCACAATTCAATCAAATGAAGACTTCACGATGCCTGTAGACGTCAAAATATTCAACCGAGGAATAGCAGCTATTCGTGTTTTGCCTATAGATTTAGGTAAGGTTGAAAATGTTCACTATCCTCAAAACAAGTGCGCTGAAATCGTCGAAGGTGTACGAAGAAATCTTTTTAAATTAGACGCTAAAACAGAAAAAGCAAACGAGTTTGATGAAGTCATAGAAAATATGAAAATTAAATTTTTAAATTCAGCCACAAGGCAAGAAAAACTATCAATTTTATCATTGTTACCAAAATCATGGTCAGTACAAAAAAATGTAGACGAATTTAAAACCAGTAGAAATATGGCATCATATGCAAGAAAGGAAAGAGATAATGTATTTGATTAATCACAAGGTTTTTAGGAACCATTTAGGAATTTTTAGCTATTTGTGACTTTGCTGAAAATTACAGCTTCATTTTGCAGGATGAAGTTCAATCACACCATTGGAACGTGCAACAGGCCACAATCCATCCTTTCGTAATATATTATACTGAAAATATGCAAATTAAACATTTTAGCTTCATTATAATTTCTGAAGAACTAAGGCATGATTCAGTCGCTGTTAATTTGTTTATTGATAAAATGATAAACTTTTTACAAATTGATCAAAATAAAAACATAAAAAAAAATTATTTTATGTCAGATGGTGCTGCTTCACAGTATAAAAACCGAAAAAACTTTTCTAGCCTTTGTAAATTTAAGTCAAAGTATGGTATTGACACTGAATGGCATTTCTTCGCAACATCGCACGGAAAAGGTCCATGCGATGCTATTGGAGGTACGATAAAACGCATGGCTACCAGAGCAAATTTAGCCAAAGAACGCGAACACCCGATAAAGACTGCAAGAGAGTTGTTTAATTGGGCAAACAAACGAAAAGAAGAAGAACTTACAAAGTTGTCATTTTGTTATTCTACTACAGAAGAATACGAAAATATGTCTTTGCAGCTAAATAATCAATATAATAATGCAAAAACAATTCAAGGAACTCAAAAATTCCACTCATTTATTCCTCTATCAGAAAATACAATAAAGGCAAAGCTTTATTCAAACTGTCCTGACAATGATGCCAAAATATTCGATATTGTTAAGAAAGTTGTGTAAACAATAATTTTATAAAAATACAGGAATAAAAATAAACTGATGATATCCAACATATAATGTTACTTTTTATTGCGCACAATCACCATCCCTGAAAAATAAGCTTAATTCGCTCTTTTGAATCTTGCTAATTGAGGAGCTTGCATTTGCAGTTCTCAAAAAGGTGTATCTCGAAATCGAGTTGTCTCATCGGTTTGATGTCTGTGGCGATGTTCGGCAATAGAGAGAAAATATGCACAGTATAAACACATCCAGTTTAAATGGATTAAACTGTTAGGCGATATGCAAGAGTTGAATGCACATTTTCAACACAATACATCAAAAATAACTGGAAGAAATCATTGTTCCTGATAGTGGGATTTTGTAACTTGTTTTTCAAAATACTTTTAAGGCAGAGAATTTCACTCGAATCTTTAAGCTGTCAGTGTCATTTTAACTCAAAATTTTTCAATCTACTTTTGAAACTGGAAAAACACGGAGTATATCCGAAAAGGGCCAAAACTTATTAAGTTATCAAAAAAATCAATATTAAATCAGTAATATCTTCTAAACGGTGCATCAAGAAAAATGTTACTCAAATACTTTTTGCTTGCAAATTTGATGTTCTTTCATAAAATTAGAGTGACAAACTTTTTTGACTTTTCTTAATAGCTTTTTTGAAAATTGTAATTTTTTAAAAAAAATTTTTTTTCCCTTAACCTATTTTTCTTCAGAACAATCTACTGTACACTAGAAAGCATTTTTAGTCAGCTATAACATAAGAATAATTAAAAAATTATTGACATGTAACTTTTAAGGGCAAATCTATATTTTAGTTCAAAACACAAAAACCAAACTTTTTTTTTACCGTGCATATTATTTCCATATAGCACCAACAATTGTCTAAAACTTCGCCGAAGACACCAAACCAATCGGACAAACCGTTTCCGAGATACAATTTTTTGAAGATATCATGTGCATTTTTCATAGGCCCTTCTCATATGTAAGGCTAGATTCAAAATGGCGAACCAAGTATGCAAAACGGCGTTTTTTTTCCCCAAAAACGTGTATGCAAGGTTTCATGCAAATCAAAATTTATGAAAATTACTCGTTGCTGAAATGATATGGAACCGCTCAGTAGTGACTGAGCCAAGAAAAAAATCGTATTTGTTCGGGACCTACTGGTCTTAGAGTTAGTCTATGATAGTACTTTCCTGTAAATAAGGATATTATTGATTTGCGCTAACTCTACTTAGCAAAGTCATAGCAAAAGGTATTGGGGCCTTTCCTACTATTGCGCTTGAATTTGAATACAGTTATTTATTATGTCAGGATGACTATTGTTATAAAAAGATATGTAAAACAAGTAATCTGTTTAATAAATTCCACTATTTCTATTAAAAATACATTCACCAAAGTCCCATTTTTTGGGTTTAATGTACTAAAGCCGATTCAAAATGAACAGGATTTTTATGAATATGTAATAAAAATGCATAAACTTCTACGATACTCAAAGACACTGAAACCGGCCAGTACCCATTAATGGGTAAAATATCACCTATTTCGAACTTAAGTGGGTTGCTCCTCTAATGGGTAAAACGATTTTACTCATTAATGGGTAAAGAGCCTGTACGTCGGATTATCGAAGATTATTTTCCCCATTTTCAAAATGTTTTTTATTTGGGAAATGGGTTTTTTTTTTTTTTTTTTTTTCATGTTTGTTATTTACGAAATGGGTATGAAATACCCATTTTTTCGTGATTTGTTTTTAATTGCGATATTGAATAATGAGTATTAGAATAAACATAATAGATCTCAATAACTGAATGTGTATTTGTATTTTGACAACAAAAAAGCCTCGAACCTTTTACCTCTCAGGTATGTTATGTTTCGTTCGGGAGTTTTCACACCGGCAAATATTCCGGCGACGTTCAAGTGGTCCATTGAAGCGGTCATCACATCGTTATCCTCCAGAGAGGATATCCGTGGAATATATCTGAAAGGATTTAAATGATTTTGACGTCAACTTGATGAAAGCTTGGATTTTACGCCCCGGAAGAGACACATACTCGGAAGTACGATTCTACTGATGAAATTGAAGCATTTTATATTATAATATTAAATTATTAACGTACCTCTTAGTTTTTGGAAGTTTTCGCTATCCAGTTTAACCTTCAGTTCTTCCATATTCTTCGCGTTTTCATGGAATGGATTCTCCAAAGTTTTTCTATTTTTCGAACCACGCACTTTCAAATAAACAAAGCGAGCCAAGAAAATGCTAAAAATTTTTTTACCCATTAATGGGTAAGAAAAATGCCCATCTTTTGATCTCTCATTGAAAATAAAAAATGGGTCTTTAGTATGCATTATTTTGATTTTTAAAGTACCCATTTTTTGACAGTGTCATATACTATCGAAAAATGGGTACATGCCTACCATTAATGGGTACTGGCCAGTTACAGTGTAACGGAGAAAAATGAGTCTAGTTTGAAGCAAACAAATTTTAGGTTGTAATTCAAACTACAATTCTGGTTGTACAAAAGTCAACATATGTTCGTTTCTAATCCTCGACATCAGTTGAATCGAACGAGTTTTCCACGTTATTTACACTCGAAAAAAACGCATTGATTCAAACTGAAATTTAATTGATTCAAACTAACACTGTAGTTTTGTTTCAACCATTAACAGATTTCTTTTCATCAAAAGTTAGGTTGACATAAACAGCTCGTACAAATTGTGATGATTGGTTGAATCAACCTAAATGCTCAGATAAAATTAAACTGATTTTCTGATTAGGCAAATATCAACATAAAAGCTAGTTTAAAACAAACTAAATGATAATTTCAGTTGAGCTGTCAGCCAGATATCACAAGAGCTTTTGTTGGTCATTTGTTGCAACTCCCAGACAAGCGAAAGTTATTTGAAATTTAAAAGTTTAAAATCTTGCAGCCGCATCGGAACTTGCCGAACTCCTGCGCAGCGATGACGTCTTGAGGGAGTCTTTTTTGAAGGAAGCCAAAACTCTGCCTCCACGATGGTTTGTTCACTTTATTATTAGGAAAAATCTTTTTCGCTACCATCAATATCAGTACGAATGAAAAAAGCTGAAACATGTTTGGACTCCCATTTTTTATTACATATTTATTAAAACCCTGTTCTGTTGGCATGAGTTGTTGTGCTGAAAGGATTTCAAATGTGATGTGCAGTTTTGCATTCATCAATGGTGAAATGAATAAGAAAATAAATGAATAAATAAATTCAAGGCATACTGCATCGGATGTGAAAAATATCTATTTGATTTTATTGATTTCGTTGGTTTCATCAAACATTTTGTTGTTTATTCCAAACAACTAGTTGGTTTGATTTAAACTGAAAATTGATTAAAACAAACTGCTAGTTATGTTTGAATTTGACTAAGATTTAACAGCTGTCAAAATGGAACAACCAATGTTATGGTAGTTTCAACCAAACTTTTGTTGAATTCAGGTATGAAACCAAACCAAAAACAACATTTATTTCTAGTTTATTTCAAGCATTGTACTTTGTCAAAGCAAACCGAGAATTTGTTTAGGCAAATTTCAATATGAAATTTTGGTTGAAACAACCTAAAATATGATCGTATTTACTAAAGTTTTTTCTCCGTG